>JAQJVL010000092.1:2177087-2264587 GCA_035578905.1 Stictocephala bisonia | reverse complement strand
CTTTCACCCCTGGTAAGCCAGCTAATGTAGGTTGGGTAAAAAGGATTTTGACATACTAAGTGGGTTTAGAATAATCAGTCATCGGTTACTGAAAAGTGTGGTGTTTTATTGGGTTTGGCGACACAGAATCTTCAAAGTTATTAATTCCAAGTTATCAGGAAACATAAGAACCTTAAAAGTCCAATATACCTGTCACCATTATCAAATTTTATTCGCCATAAGGCCAATGTTTAAAATAAATATTTATTTATTAATCTAATACTACTGTTAATGTATGGGCGGGCTGGTGGGTTAATACTATTGTTCGTGTATGGGCGGGCTGGTGGGTTAGTACTACTGTTCGTGTATGGGCAGGCTGGTGGTGAGAATAGAGAATAGAATTGGGGAGAATGGTGGTGAGAATGGTGGCCTTTTTGGTGGGTTAATACTACTGTTCGTGTATGGGCGGGCGGGTGGGTTAATACTACTGTTCGTGTATGGGCGGGCGGGTGGGTTAATACTACTGTTCGTGTATGGGCGGGCTGGTGGGTTAGTACTACTGTTCGTGTATGGGCGGGCTGGTGGGTTAATACTGCTGTTCGTGTATGGGTACCACGTGATGGATAGCTGTTGGGATGAGAAATGTTGGGATGTCTGCAGAAAAGCTGGAAAATTGCCAAAATAAAAAAAACTTTAAAATATTTGCTTCCTCAATATAGCAATGTGGGCTACTCAACCTATGAGGAACCACGTACCACGTAATAATAACACGTACCACGTACGAATGTCATATAAACGATTTAAAATGTCACAAATCCCCCCATACACGTACAATGGTATTAACCCACCCACCCACCTATACACGTACAGTGGTATTGACCCACCCGCCCACTGATACACATACAGTGGTACTGACCCACCCACCCACCCACCCATACACGTACATTGGTATTGTTTCCTTATGGTATTAAATACCGTACTAAACTGGGCTTTCTTAATCGATGCATATTATCGTACGCCACATTTAACTCCTGCATGAATAATTTCTAAGCTTCAACTACTTTAGAATGATATTTAGAAATTGAAGCTTCTAAAGTACATTGGCACCCACCCATACACGTACAGTGGTATTGACCCACCCACCCACCCATACACGTACGGTGGTATTGACCCACCCACCCACCCACACACGTACAGTGGTATTGACCCACTCGCCCAACATACACGTACAGTGGCATTGACCAAACGTCCGCATAAACGTCCGCAGTTTCTTGAGGCAACATTTAGATTTCACTCCATATTTTTTAAGAAGAAATAACTATTGATCTGATTCAATTTTTTTAATAAACCAAAACCAGTCGGAAAGTTTTAATCTCATTAGTCTCTAGTAACACTTATCCAGTTAAGCATGTCAACATTTGAAAGACATATTTAAAAATTATAACTGTGACAGGCCTGTCAGTTAAACAAGATTCAACTGCTAAAGGTAGGTCAGCTACTGTTACACGCTTTGCCGGTGAGCTAATGGGAAAGAGAGAGTAAACTACCACTTTTGTTCATTTCAAACAATCGTTTGTGGACAGACGACGGCCGGTCTACTAATAGTTGACGCAGTTACAAGTAGTTACAAAGTGAACAAGAAGTAGTGGAATCTACATTTTTCGGTGACAACCGCGTCAAGGTACTATCTACAATATTTACAAGATAAGCAGACGTTTCGCCCATACTCTGATGTGGTGTCTTTAGTGGTTTCTCTGAGATGCCATATCACAGTATGGGCGAAACCTATGGTTATCTCATTGTCACCTGAAAATGTAGATTCTAGTTATGACACCGGCCGCTCAAGCCTAAGTTCTAAGAGATAGTGGGTCGGAGGCTCGAATGCGATAAAACTATATGATGGAGAAGAAAGTTAAATTAGATTATTCTTCTGTGAGATAAGAAACTAATAAATATATTTAATTTGTATTGAATTTGTTGATATAACATAAGGAGAAGAGTTGGAATTCGTAATCAAAGCCAATTATAAACTATTATTTTTAAAATTAAATGACAAGTAGCGGACGAGCATGTAGTTTTACTTGGCTACTCGACCCAATTCATCATACAAGATCATAATTTCCCTCCCCCTATCGAGAAAGATCTTAACAATATTTATTCAATACCATGTATTGTAGTGATTGATGATAACTGTAGTGTTATTATTTGATTCAATATTATTATTTAACTTCTTATGACCTTCTTCTACTGAGCGGAGTATAGAAAATGACGATTTGTGATTTAGAATTTTTAATAACATTACTTTAATTTTAATTAAACTTTAAAAGATGTTTTGGGCTTGTATAAAACTCTTTACCCTTGCAACTATAATAATTAATATATATATATATATATATATATATATATATATATATATATATATATATATATATATAGGTCTATTACAAACAATTACATTACAAGAGCATTTCCTTTTGTAGCTATATAGCTATAACTTTGTAAAAGTTATAAAAAAGGAAGAGGGTGTAATGTTAAATAATAGTTTATGGGTATTTCCATATTTATGGTTGAAGCCTCGATACAGCCTCAAGACAACACTTTATTTGTGAATTAAGGAAAACGGTTTACTTATCAAAAGTCACTCAAGACTAAATAAGTTTGTTGACGTCATATCACGGTTTTACTTGTCTTTCAGGGTTGGGAAGAGGTGGTTTTTGAATTTTAAACATTCACAAACATGAATTGGGGAAAATATATTAACGCCGTTGATAAAAACCTATATTACAAAATACAAAACGGCACAAAAATATTTTAACACACAACACTGCACATAATGTGAACTTGAGGCCCTAATCATTAATGTAGAACTTAGAGTGTAATTGTTTTGTATTACTAATTCAATAGTGTTTAGTGTACTTAGTGTTCTAATAAGAATAATTATATTGTTATGATTGCATATACAGGGTGAGTTTTATGTCCGTTAACTCCCAACATGTTTTCAACATTATGTGAATTACTTGCCTTTTGAATACGCCATTAAATTATTACAAGCCCACACTATATTAAATGTCTTTCGATGTTGTTAGGGATCATTTGGGGTCTAAGATCAAGGAGACAACTTCAGAATTTTAAATAGGAACATGTGACACCATTTAACACCACAATTTCAATCTGAAAACAATAGCGCAATCAGAATTCAAAAAGATTGTGTCGAAATTTAGTTATTAATCATTTTGTAACTCTATTTAATTTATGAACGCCTTTGTATTTTCATAATTAAAACCAATTTTTCATATCTGAAAGAAAATCGTATTTCTGATTTTAGGTTGATTGTTTTGTTTTAGCCATGAGAAATCAGTTGTAATTCGAAAAATACACACGTGACGACCACTTAAAATAAAATAACAAAATAATTAATAACTAAAGAACGATACATGAATTTTCAATTATGATTGCACTATCGTTTTTACCCTGAAATAGTGATGTAGAATGACATTTAAAACTTGCTGTTTTGTGTTGACGTGATTTAGTTAGTGACAATTTATTTTCCAGAACAACTTCAAGAGATCAGGAAAGTGAAGCTGTCTAGAATCATGTGCGACAACACGGACTTGCTGGACACCGTACAGATCTACCCCATGGTGTTGCCCGACCACGAGATGTGAGTGATCCAAGATAGTGGATAGTGTGTGACATCATAGTTTCATATTGTTGGTGAAAGATAACAAACATTTGGTCAAGTAGAACTCTAAATCTATGTAGTACAATAAAAACCCAAATAATGAGGAAATGCAATGCTATTTAACTTATATTATTTCTATTGCTTGTGTAGGGAAGAGTAGTGAGCGTAAGGCTTGTCAAATGGTTGAAAATCAGACTAACTTTACGTGGTTCAGATTCCACGTTGTAGGTCCCTTAGTGCCATTGGGCTATTAATAAATATATCTTTCTGAGGAACAGTCGACCTAGTTAGTAACAATGACTACACTCGTTGATCTACACTCATCACACTCATTGACCCCTCATATTCGCCTGAATCTCTACGATCGGCGTCTTAATAATGAATTAACTATCGATTAATTTAAACTTGATACAATTGCTCCATTTTTCGAATTATAAATTAATCATTGTGAGAGACTAGTACGAAGAAATAATTAAACTACATTTTGGCTGCAGATCCATATCAGACCCACGTTTTTATATTGAAGTTTATAGTTAAATATTTAAGTTAAATTTTTATTAATTAACTATCGATAAATGGTGACAGAAATGTCAAATGGTTATCAAATTGTGAAACATTTCACAATTCATTTTCCTTAGTGATGTTTATAAACGATCAGCTGATTAAATATTTATTGTTATATCGTTAATTAAGATCTTGAATTTATATAGAAGAACATTTTTTCGTTATTAAAAAATAGTAAAGCTCCCTATCAGGTAAAAATTAAATTTAGGAATTCTTGTCAAATAAACATATATAAATGAAAAAAATCTCCGGTTTTTTCCAGTGCTAAAAACATGAAAGTGTTGCATAAATTGTCAAACAGTTAATTGTCAATCGATAACTACCACGTGGCAGTAACGAGAGATTTGGCTTTGGGGTGAAGCACTAACGAAACCACAGACAATTTTTATTTTTTTAAGGATAACTTTTACAATGTAAATCACAAACCTTTTATCATCAGTGTTCAAACGAATGTTAGAAGTTAATTTAATAAAATAAAATTTAAAAAAATATTAGTCCATAAATCTGTAGTACGAATGGTTTAATATTAGTTTTTTTTTTTTTTTTTTTAATAATGATAAAATTATTTTAAAATGTTTTGAAAATAAAAATAATTGTAGGTTAAAAATATACTTACGTTTAATACTACACAAGTTTTGTTTAATCATTATTTGGTTACTAGATTTTTTTTATCGAAGTTGAACATAAAACCAACTAGTTAAAGTTTGTTGTGTTTTTTTTTTCACCAGCTGGATGGTATGACAACGTGTGAATACAGAATATATTTGGTAAAGCATTGCATTGCAGACATATTTATTTCATATTGTTCTTTCCAGCAACTCTCGAGTGCCCCACAAATCGGTTGATTTAGTAATTCTGTTCCAGCAACCCCCGAGTACCCTGCAAGTCCGGTGTGATCCCCTCCTTGGACCTCTCCAAGTGGGCGGAGTTCCCCAACCCCTCTCAGTATGTGAGTAACTATGCAGATGACTTCGGCTCGCTGCTCTCCAAGTGATGTACATACCGGATGTACATGACGGTCGACCTTGTGCCACAACGCCTTAGTGCTTGAACGGGGGAACTGTCCCCCAATACTGCCAAAACCCTGTGTAAAATAAGTTACCAAAAGCATGCAGCTGAAAAGTAAAAACTGTGCTAATACGGGATATATATAGTATTAGAGTATTTAATATTAAATAAAATTGTTTATCATAGTTTAAGAATAGTAGTTTAAAGAGTGTAAGGGCAGATAAAATGTATAATAGAAATGTATTACTGTATTATGCCATATTAACAGATAAATTTCTAAAACGTTGTTACGTCAACTCAGATTCATACAAATCTAACGTACAGCTCTGATGTGATATTTATTCAAAGACAAAATCTATCACTAACTATACATATGAGGGATGAATGCCTATGGGGTGGGTAGTTGAGAAACTTCAGATATAACTTCAGTTAAGTAACGAACAGAACATTTCAGTGTTCACAAAACTTTTCTTCAAATTTATTCTGAGAATTTTCATATTTTTAAAATTTAAATATAATAATTGATTTATTATTCAATAAAGTTCTAAATATGGTGTATAGGTAAGATTCCATAGCTTTAAGTAGAATATACATACATATTTGGAGGCGCATATTTGGTCTTGCCATTGGCTTAAAAATGGTTGTGCCAAAATTAGCATAAGGTATGAAAATACTTTGTATAAATATTATAATTCATTTTCGAATTTATACTCAAATAGTTTTAGTTAGATATAAAGCATGTTACATTTAACATTTTTGTAAATAATTAAACCACACCCATTTTTATAATTATTAAGAATCATTTTTATACAACGTATACATTTTATTTATTTAGAATATAAAACAAAAGTTACTTTTGAATAGTTTTAAAATATAATTTTTCCTCCTTCAGCAATTTACTTTTTAAAAATTGCTAAAACTATCATATTGGAATTTGAATATTTAATTTTTTTTTAATTTCATCCTAACTATTTATTTGTTTATTTACTTTATCACTTTTATCATTAATATAGTTGTTCGAATCAAATTATTATAACAATCATAATAAAGGCTGAACCAGGCATAGCCTCTGTTTATGTATTACAATAAATGATATTGTCCCTAATGTACATATGAAGTATTTTGTAAAATAGTTTTATAAGAATAAATAATCATTGCAAGTAGTTATGCAGTTTTTCTTTGCACTTATGTACCGATTTCTGCACACCTAAAACCCAGTAGAATTGTTGTATTGACTGTAAATTGTAACAAATTGTTTTAGAATTGTTGATTATAGCACATTTATTGCAGTAAAATGTAAAATAAAATATGGCTGGTAAGAGTTGCTGTAGCTTAATGATTGTAAGACCCAGCTGAGAAGTATATTACAGTGGGCGCTGAATTTCTAGTGATGTGTTTGGGCGAGCTTCTGATCAGCTGATTTTTTTATTATTGTTGTTTTTGGTGGTGTTTGATGGAGTTTTGTAAATGGATATTTAAATGTTAACACCTATCCTTGAATCCAGAAGACAGAACAAATAGTAAGTATGTAATATTATACTGTAAATATGTTTATACACTGTAAAGACATAAAAAATAAGTTAATATTGTGATGTAAATACGTTTCAAAATATATCATCATAAGAAATGAAAGAAAATCATACATAATGTAATAAATTTTGCTTTATTCAATTTTTTTTTGTTTTGAAAAGTTTTACTTTTTTAAGAGCTCAAATTACCTCTAGTTTCGAAATGTAAACTTCTATTCAGATTAAAGTGACAAAAAGCTCCAGCCTAATATATCCTTTGTTCCTTTTTTTACGTTTTAGTTTGTATGATAGTAAAATATTTGTATTATTTGTGTAGTTATGCATTATACTTTTTAGAAAATAGGAATTACACTTAAAGACGTTAATCTATTTATATATTATGATTATATTTCTCGGCTTGATTTATGTATTTACCAAGAGATCAATCCCACTAAATCATGAAATACAAAACTACATGTAATTAAAACACCTCTTTTAATACAAAATTAAGAAATATTCACATCTACGTACGTAGTTGAGGTGTGCCTGTGTACAAATAAATTTTTAAGGAGTTTAATACATAATAAAGAGTGTTATAAATAAGAAAACTTATTAATTGATTAATACGTACAGTCTCGTAGGGTCATTAGATCTTACAACACAATGTGTCAGTAAATTTATCAAAAGTAGAACTTTTTTTGTATATTTTTCATTCTTTTTTGTTCATAGAAACTGTAATAACGAAATAGCAAAATTCGTTTGATTAAATTACGTAAAAGGTGAATTTTAAATTTTACACTTTAATTATTGAAAAACCAATAAAAATCTAATTTAATATGCTACTGCTAAAAAAAATATTTAAACCTTAACTATACCAATTTAAAGACTTAATTGACGTTTAGGATTGTTTTTGTTATTAGTGGTTTACCTATGGTGAATTTTGTTTTTCTTCAAAGGGTTTACCTATACTCCATAAAACTATAGATACAACCAACATAGTGGTTTCTATCAGCAGAAAGTTTGTTAAAGTTCCAAGCATAATTAAAATAACAGAAAGAATCATTAATCAATGTATAATGGGTTTTTAAATTTTTATATTTAGACTTTCTTGTAACTTTATCTTCATTGTGTAATTTTAAATTCCTTACAATGAGCCCATCACACCATCAAATGGCGTTTCTACTAAGAAATAAGAAGCTATATAATTAATGCGAGTGAAATTTTGTAAATAAGTTTAATATTGAGATCTTACGTTGTGTAGTTAAGTTACCATTATTTTTAGTCAACAGTCACAGGCCAAGGCCAAATACCGAGGTGTAACGAGCGCAGTGAGTAGTGGTGTTGGCACGCGAAGCGTACAGGGGTGTCCCATAGTATTTATTATTCACGTTGGTGGTGGTGGACTTTTAAAATCTGATTTAGGTGCTTTTAAAAACTTTCATTCTTGGCCACAGTTGTTACTTACTGTAAAAAAAATAAATAGGACATTATTACCACTGATAACTAGATATCTGTGTGTTTAGCTAATTGGTAATACATATACTATATGAAATTACACTGCAATAAATTGATATATTTGAATTATTGCTACTATTATAAATGGACATAAATAAATCATTCAATCACAAAAAATAGTTTTTTACAATATTTATAATATTATAGTCTCATTGAGCTGCATATCATAATTCATTAATATAAAACACTGACTTTCTCGTATTTCAGGTCACAAAGAAGATAACTTTTCCAGCACAGGCTCCCCAGAATGTAGTAGTCATCTGCAATGTGACCTCAGACGGTTGCAGTGTTCCTCCGATAACTGTAAAGCCCCAGACTACTAGTCCACAACTACAGGGCAACGCCATCGACGAGTTCGAGGGCAAAGAAACGGGAACTGGAAATCTTTTACAGGGTGACAAGTTAATCAACACCTTGTCAATCATCACAACCTCACCAGTGCTCTTCATACAACGTCTACGAAAGAGATTCGAAGATGGATCAAACAACAGGACGAAACGAGAAAAACGAGATGCTCAATTAGACAGGGGAAAAACGCGTTTTACTTACTCACATCAGAGTGAAATTTATTCTGACGGTAGTCCTAAAAATGAGAAAAGTAGGCCTACTCATTTATCAACAAAAAAGAGAAAATCTGAAACTAGTCAAGAGCCCAATTTTTATCCTGAAATACGCCAGAAGAAAAAGAACAAATCCAAACAAATGTCTAGGGACTATATGAAAAAACAAAAGAATATCACACTTCATTCGATAGATGATTATGATGAATTAAAAAATAGAACAACGAATCCTAAAGATTTAGCTGGAAGTATATCGTCAAAAAATTCTCGTTCAGATAAGTTCAACAGAGGTGAATCAAATGTGGACTATATCCAAACGACCAGGGACGACAGAGGGGACTCTGGTCATTACTCGTTGTTTAAAAACCCGGTTTATGACAGTAACGACGACTCCGATGAGGAAGTTATTCTTGGAGGATCTCTCAGGCAACATGATGGCACCACTCCGTTCCCTATAGTAGACGCCGACCACGATTACGACAGTGAGTTTGAATACGTCCAAATGGATGATTTAGGAAGTGGAAAGGAGAAAGGAAGTGACAATAGTAACTATGAAGAGGCAAATGAAGAGTCACATCAAATGTCTGAAGAAGCTGAAGAAGAAAATGAAGAAGAAGATGAAGGGAAGTACGAGGAAGTTCCAAAGGAAGATGAAAATGACGGCAGTGAGGAAATTGTTAAATATCCACCGGTCGTTGTTGTGTATAAAGGAGATTCAAAAGACGTTTATCAAACTTCCCACATTGACCCAAGTCTTGATATTCATGAACGATATATAACTAAAGATCCTCTGGCAGGGCCTGGGGCTACCAGGGGCTTTAATCATGACTTTCAGATATTGAGAGGTGTTCCTATACAGGGAGGAGTGGTAGTCCAACCAAATACGAGGTTCCCAACGGTTCCAGGATTTAATACTTCTCAGATACATAATATTATTAAGATAGGACGACTTCCAGGAGTGACTGGAGTAGGACCTAACTTTACTAAGGTCGGCATTATTCCGATAGAACCAGCCCGACATGCTAGGCCAAATGACCTTGGTGATTATGTAGGTCTTCGTGGACTTTATGGAAGTAGTGATCCTCCGAGAAGACCAGTGATGACAAAAAGACCTCACTATTATGGAAGGAGGCCTTTACATAATGGATACCCTGTAAAGAGTCAAAGAGTTGTTCTTAGGAGGCCTGGAAGGTATAGGCAGCCTATTAGGCTTAGCTCACAGTTGACTTACCCTGTCAGAAGTCAGTACCGTACTCATTCATATAGACCAAGTAACAATGGCCCTCAACATCTATTACGAATAAAAATAATTGAGGATCGATCGTCTAATGGAGATCCTGAAGAAAAAGTAAATACTTCAGAAGAGGAAAACCATGAGGAACTTTCAGGTGGAAATGAATACGAAAAGGAGTGGGACTATAATCATGACGAATATGAACATGATGATACTAAGAGTGAAGAAGATGAAGATCAAAATAGAGAAGATCTTACAAATATACCTTACAATAACAGCAAAAACTCCCGTGGAACAAGTAGGTATAAGGAGGAGAAAGATATTAACACCTCCGTTCATAAAAACGAGGAAATAAATACATATATGGAACATCTAGTTCAAAAACCCACTCGCATAGTTGAAGATAAAACAGACGACAAGCGTACTTATAGGATAAAAACACCAAAAATTAGGAGACCAAAGAGACCAAGTGAACCGAGAGTGAATGTGTTACCTTCCTATAAAAAACAGATTGCCAGTGTTTCAGACGATTATGACTCTGAGGAAGAAAGGTCAGAGGAAGAAAACGAAAAGCTTCCCAATCAAAACAATCAAGATGACAATCAAAGCTATGAGGCACAATCAGTAGGGGATTCTCCTGAAACGTTCAACAATCATGAGGAAGAACAGTCTCATGAATCACAATCGGAAGAGGAAAAAGAGGAATTGGAAAATACAAGTACCATGAGGGAGAAGTCTACGGAAAAAGGTGCCCATGAAACTGAAAACAATGATAGAAGTTCAGAAGAAAAAGAAGATATATCTAGTACCTTATCGAAGTTAATAAAAAGAACTGAAGATCTTGAAAATGATAAAATTACACCAAATGGAGAAGAGCCTATATCATACAATAACTTCTGGACACTGGAATATTCACTACCAAATTTCAGATAAATGCAATTTTATCCAGCTACAACTTTGTAAATAAATAAGCCAAATAAATACTATTATTATTAAAGACCTAATATTATTAAAATAAATATTTAAAATAAAATGTTAACGTGGTTTATTTTAACCTATTCACATTATAAATGTTGAGCATAAATTCTAGTAATTTTAAACATATAACCATGATTAAAAATAAACATACACAACAACATACTGAACTGAACAGCCCTTCAGTAGATATTAGCCCATAAATTTCAATAAAAGTAAGAACATAATTTTTAAATAACATGAAAACTATGAAAATGTCATGGCTTCAATTTTTCAAAGGAAAGAGTGCATAATTTCATAGAAATTTATATAAAATGTTAAACTGTTAAAAAAAATTCCTTTTATCTAAAAAATTGATTTTTAATATTCGATGAAAGAACATAAGTAATTTTCTACGGGATAATTTACTGCTATTTACTATATACAATTAAAGCGTATACCCAGCATCTGCAAAAATGTATAGCTAGTAAGCCATGCTCATTATTAATTAAGGGTGAAAGAGACGTATAACGTCGAAAAAACGAATTGTCTTCAGATATCTGTTTAGAAAACGTTTTCCACTTTATATTAGTTATAAATGAAAATTTCTAAAAATTATCTCTGTACTAAATTGAATCGATCTGAGGTTGATTGTGTAATCACAGATTTGTTTACGGTTTAGTTCCAATTAATTGGAGCATGAAAACAATTTATTTTATACTGATTAACCAATATGTGACACAAACCATCAATAACTATCAAATTGTGATTTCATACATTACACATCCTCAGTGTAATGTATGAACTATGTAACTCTGTATGTATAATCTAAGCTATATATGATGTAAGCTGGTACATTAGTTTAATCAGTTTATGTTATCTGGTCAATCGTTTGTAACTTACTCTGAAATATGTTAATTTATGAGAAAGTGGTCCTGAATCTTTGATCGAACAAGATATGGTATATAATCATTATAAACAAAGCCAATACAATAATTTATAACACTTAAATATCAAAAACTTAAGATATCTAAAAATTAACCTTTTTCATAATTTGCGTATGACTATGGTTTTTGGGATGTGGTATGAAATGTATGATAAGATTTATTTCAAGAACATATAGCTACAGAGAGTCTAATTATATATATATAATTATATAAATAGTTTTTAATTAGCATAATACGTGTTGGCACATGTACAGTACACGTAAACGTCACACAACACAAATTTACTACAATATAAGCACAAAATGCACAAATATATTACAATACAAGTACAAAATGCACAAATATTATGGTGATCGATTTCGGTGGATTTCGGTCTAACCTAACCTAACCTAACCTAACCCAACTCTTGCCTTCCTCTCCAATCTCCCTCTCGACTGACCTCCTCCAAGTTATCTTCGGTCTTCCTCTCTTTCTACTTCCTTGGGGATTCCAATCTAGGGCTTGTCGGCTGATGTTGTTAATGGGCCTTCTTAGTGTATGGCCTATCCACCCAAACTTCCTCTTCTTAATGGTATCACCAATAGGATTTTCATTTGCTCTTCGCATCAATTCCTCGTTTGAAATTCTATCTGGCCAGTATATGTTAAAGATTCTTCGGAGACACTTATTTATGAAGACTTGCAGTTTACTTGTTACTGTTTTAGTGACTTTCCATGTCTGGCAGCCATATAGAAGGATCGACTTTACATTGGTTTCAAAAATCCTTAATTTTGTCTTTCTTCTTATTTGACTTGATCGCCAAACTGGTGCAAGTTGAGCAAATGCTCCTTTGGCCTTCCTAATCCTACTGGTTACATCTTCATCAGTTCCACCCGTCTTAGAAACAATGCTTCCCAGGTATTGGAATTGTTCCACTTGCTCAATAAGTTTGTTATTCACCACCAGCGGCTGAATATTTCTATTATTTATCCTCATTTCTTTTGTTTTTTCAAAATTTATTTTCAGGCCAACTTTTTCTCCTTTGTTATGAAGGTCTTCAAGCTTTCCTTTCATGTCATTCAGTGTTTGAGACATTATGCATAGATCGTCCGCAAAATCTATGTCCTCCAGTCTATCCATCAGTCCCCACTGTATACCCCTGGGCCTACTTACAACTTGTTTCATTATGCTATCTAAAACCATAAGAAATAGTATTGGTGAAAGCAAACAGCCTTGCCTTACTCCAGTTCCAATTTCAAATGGACAGGATAATTTACCCTCATGTACTACCTGGCATCTGTAATTTCTATATATTTCTTTTATGAGGTTAATGATTTTTTTAGGCACACCCGCTTCAGATAACGCTTTCCAAATGGATTCTCTACTGATGGAGTCAAAAGCCTTTTCAAAATCCACAAAGGACAGATACACTGGTGACTGAAACTCAGAGCATTGTTCAACTATAATCCTAAGGGTGATGATCATGTCTATACATGAGTGGTCTTTCCTAAAGCCCGCTTGTTCTCTCCGCAGTTTTGTATCTATTATACCTTTGATTCTGTTTAAAATTATCCTGGTGAGAATTTTACTAGCCACGGAGAGCAGTGTAATACCCCTCCAGTTTGTGCACAGTGAAATGTCCCCTTTCTTTGGAATTTTTATCAGCAACCCTTTCTTCCAATCATCTGGAATTAATTCTTTTTCCCATATATCTTTTAATAGGTCATAGAAAATTTCTGCTGTAAGGTTTGGGTTTGCTTTTAGCATTTCTGGAGATATGTCATCCACTCCGGGCGCTTTCCCATTCTTGATTTCCTTGAGTGCCGTTACAATTTCTGCCTTCGATGGTACAACTGTGTTTATTCTGTGGTCTTCTATGTGTACTTCGTTTTCTATCTGTCTCTGATTTATATTTTCTACTTCCACCTCTTCCATCACTACTTGTCTATTTAGCAGCTCTTCAAAGAATTCTTTCCACCTTTCCCTTTGCTTTTCTTCATTTACTATTACCTTACCACTTGTGTCTTTAATAGGTTTTTTTGCAATAAATTTCTTGTTGGCCAGAGTCTTAGTAATTTTGTACAATTCTTTACTATTTCCTTGCATTGCAGCTTCTTGAGCTTCCTTTGCCAAATTGTCAGCCCAGATTCTCTTGTCCCTCCTAAAACTCCTTCGCACTTCTCTATGTTTTGCATTGTATGCATGTGTAGTAGCTATAATTTCTTCGTATTCTTTTGCTTGGTTCTTCTTCTCTTTTAACTTCTTCCTTTCTTCAATCTTTTTCAGGGTCTCTTCTGTGATCCATGGTTTTTCTCTTTCTCTTCTTGTATCCTATGACTTCTTTGGCAGTATCTACAAAGGTCTTCTTTATTTCTTCCCATTTATTTTCAATACCTTCTGTCTCCCTGTCTAATGCAGCAAATCTATTCTGTAGCTCCAGACTAAACCTTTGGGCTGTCTCTTTCTTTCTAAGTTTGTTTGAATCAAACATTGTCTGTCTCTTCTCTAGTTGTACCCTTGTTGAAGCTATTTTTAATCTTATATCTGCTGTTACAAGGTGATGATCGCTGCCACAGTCAGCTCCTCTTCTAGACCGCACATCCAAGAGAGATGTCCTCCATTTCTTACTAATTGCTACATGGTCGATTTGGTTGGCTGTAATTCCATTTGGCGAGGTCCAAGTTAATTTATGGCATTTTTTATGGGGAAACAAAGTTCCCCCAACCACTAGCTCCCTGTCTCCACAAAACTCAACAAGCCTACTTCCATTATTATTCATCGTTCCTAGACCATGTCTACCCATAATCCTTTCAATGCCACTATTATCCTCTCCCACTTTGGCATTCATGTCCCCCATTAGAAGGATAATATCCTGTCTCTTGATTTTCTTTACCAGTGCCTCTAGTTTTTCATAAAATTTATCCTTCTCATCATCTGTTGCCTCTTCAGTTGGGGCATAGCACTGTATAATTGTCACATATCTCACCTTGGTCTTAAATCTAGCCAAGATGATTCTCTCAGAGATTGGTTTCCAATCAGAAAGCGCAAGTTTTGCCTTTGGAGTCATTAATATTGCCACTCCTGCTTGTCTTGGCGCATTTTCATTCTCATTTCCCGAGAATATCAATACATTTCCCTTCTGGGTATTGATCTCTCCAAAACCATTCCACCGAGTTTCACTGAGGCCCATTATCTCAATTCTGTAGTTTTTTAGTTTGTTTTCTATTACACTCAGTGTGCCCCTATCTGTCATTGTTCTAACATTCCAAATTCCAATACGTGTCCTTATTTTCATGCCAAAAGTCTGTGCCAGTTGATCCGTCCGGTTTTCATCATTTGTTGTAGTTTCAGTAATAAATTGAATTTAAGAAGAAGCGGGTTATTAGCCCACCTCTTCCGATCCTGATGGTGGGGTTGCCATCAACGGCATCAGGCTGCAATTTTAATAGTATATGAAGTAATGTCTTCTAAAAAGGAAAAAAATACAGCAAGATACCTTGTATTTTTTACTGTTATATAATTTGTTCATATAATTAAACCAATTTATTAACAAGTGCATAAAAACAAAGAGTTGCAGCGAAGCATGGATTCATGCTAAACAAAAGTGAACAACAACAAAGTGTGGCTGAAGGTGACAACAGAGACTTACGCAACAGGTAAGGGGTGCGGGGGAGGCTGTGGGGGGTGTATAAAGTGGCACAAGGGGACCAGAGCAGTTAACCTGCGCCACTTACCCTTCCACATCACGGCGAGGCTGCGCCTCCTACATAGAGGTAGGCGATTAGACAAACTAGCATATAATATTAATAGTTGATTTGAATTATATTAAAAATGCTTGAAAATCACTGAGTAAATGTAGCATACAGTATAAATATTTGTAAGAGACAAATTAAATTATTTCATGTTCAAACTACATTAATAAAAATTTATATGCATAAATTACTTTAATCTAGATTTATAAGCAAAAATCAGTGATTCCGATTTATATTTATACTAAAACTACTTTCTGGATATAATGTAAAATAATGTAAAAAATTAACTAATTTTTGCATTAAGCTATAAATCAATTGATTGTGAACTTAGACAAAGAACTAATTTCTAACATACAGATTTGTTTAAATTTAAATTACACATTTTAAGGCAGTAAAACTTTATTGTTATAAAGTGACATTATTTTAGTGATAACAAAACCTAATGAGAATAATCTAAAAACAGTTTACAATAGTACTTAATAAATAAAATAGAATACTTTCGTGCTGATACAGTTATATTTGTAACACTCCTTTAGTACATAAAGCACTAGAAACAATTTATTTTTTTTTCAAATTAAAATAAAATTTAAATATCTGATTTATTTTAAACAATAATATTTAGAAATTAATTATATTTTGGTTCTTGTTCATTTTGATAGGAAAGATTTATCATGAAGTGCTCGAAGAAAATAATTATATATTCTATTAGGCAATACAGTATATTGTTTTGCTAAATAAATATTTTGCAATATTGACGTCATCCACTTTTTCTTTAGCAAACTTCACAAAAGGATTTCTTGTTGCAGGTGTTTTCCATTGTTAATGTTCATAACTTTTTTAAAACTAAAAACATTTGGTGATGTAATTATTGTAGATAACTCCTTGACGCGATCGTTACCGGAAGCTTTAGTTATTAGTAATGACGCCGGCGTTTAAGTCTGACGAAATAAGTTAACATTTTTATTTTTTTGCAATTTTATCATCATATTTTTTCACTTAAGGAGTAAACATACTGATTAATAGAGCTCATACAATCTTAAAGTCATTAAAATACATAACATTTTACACCGAAGAATGTAAGTTGACATTAATGATCAAGGTTACAACAACATTTTAGCTCATGGAAAGTGAAGGTAATTTAAAAAAAATTGTGCAGTAATTAATAAGGATGTACCGGACCATTAATTATGTTTAAGACATCAGTTCAGTGTAAATGATAGTGGATTTTATATCATGTTCTCATTTATACTTGTTTAATGTTATTATCGCCTATTTAATTTTATAATGATCAGTTGATTAAGTGATGAAGTATACAGGGTATAAAATATATTGGAACACTTTCACGACCTTTCTATGACTCCAGTGGTAAAAGATAAATCTTGTACACGATTATGGTTACAAAGAACATAATTTTTGTCGCCATTAGCGACATTTCATCTTTTCAGGGGGACGGCCCATGAGGAGTTGAACGAAAATCTTCAACATAAGCCTAGGCCAAGTTTGGTATCAAATGAAAGGGCTATTCAAGTCAAGAGAAATTAATTAAACCGCACTTCGGAAGGTTTATCATTTTCAGAGTAGTGGAAATTTGAATTTAAAAGTAACTTTTTTTAACAATATTATTTCTCTGCTATTTAACGGGTTTAAGTAAATTATTCTGATAAAAATTATACTTTATGGAACATAATTACTAAACAAAAATTAAACTATCAAATTATCTATGAAAAAAATAACGTTGTTGTGAAAGCGTTTCCATATTTTTTTCGCCCTGTATAGTAGTTTATAAACAGAGCCAACGAATTTATGTACGCACGAAAAGACAGCCCTCATTCATGGCGTACGAGTTGATGTTTATGAAGATCATTTACCATATCCATATCAGGGCTAACAACGACTGACAATATCCATACAAACTTTGTAGACGGCCCACACAACAATTATGCCTCACAAGAACTTCAAGAACGATATTGATAGCTCACCCACCCACCCTTACAAGATAAACCTCTCACAAGTAGGGATGGCAGCGATATATTTATATATCAGAATATCGATAAATATGCTGCGATATATCGATATATTAGTATCAATATTTTTATCGATAATATCGGCCATATCAATACTTTAGTTCGATATATAATATCAGTAAACATTGAAGTTATTCTCTCTCTTCAAAATCGTCTCGATTTAAAAATAAACACATTTAAATTACCTCTTATGTGACAAAACGTGCAGTGAAATAAGAAAGTAACGTTATTTAGTGCGGAAAAATGAAACAGACTAAGAGGAAAATTGGAGAACCTACTCTCCCCAGAACGATGACGTTATCCCTAAAAACCTACAAGTTCTTTCACACACTTTATTATGAATGACAATTATAACACTCCCACCATATATTTTAACACACTTTTTGTATATATTAAATATTTTAAATAAATATCACGATTTAATATATCTTGGAACTCACTGCCTTTAAATGTTTAAACATACTGATTTAAAGAGTTTCAATATTGTAGCCTACATACAATCCAGTTCAGAAGTGACGTATAGTAATAATCATGCAATAATAATATAAACTCAATAAATGCTAAGCTTTTCTAGAGTTTGCTATGTTTATTCATAAAAGCATATTAAACTTGTGTTCGTTTTCTCATTATTACTTCTCACGTACTTGACACGAGATTCTAGAGGGTGAAATCTTAATGACCTTAGGTGTCCTTCAGAAATGTCTTTTCAAATCATAACTGTTTTTTTTTTCAATTTTTGTATACATCATCTCGTAGCATTTCTATCACACCACTCGTTTCTTTTTTTTCTAAATTAAAGCTTGCATAATAAGCTTTGCAAATCGTTAAGTAGTCTTTACTAAGCAAGGAATATATATATATATATATATATATATATATATATATATATATATTTAAAAATAACCTAAGAATGAATTTTATTATTATTTTATTACTCACGTACGGACACAGTCGGTCCACTCGAAGTACAGTCAAAACTCTTGTAACGAATTAGCGTTTTGTCCTAAACATGTTTCATTCGTATGAATTCTCTTTTTTCTTAAGATCAAGTTGTTCCTGTTTTTTCCTGTCACCTTATAACCAACTTCCCACTTTTCCCTGATTATGTACATGTTTGAAATGTTAGTTTACTTTATCCTGCTGCTTATAGGTTTTCTTTAATTGTACAAATTCATTTAATAGTTTTTGTTTTGACCCTCCTTTAATTTTAATATATTTCAACAATTTGCACTGTTAAACTGTTTTTCTTAATACGCTCATAGCTTGTTAGTCTTGATTTTTCATGTCAATATAGTTGTTAGTTTATTTTATAGTTTCTTAATTACTGTACTTCTAAGAATAAAAGACTAATATTATGGTAATTTCTCGTTTTTTCATTTTTTTATTTCGCTGTCATTTAATGTAAACCATTTTGTTTAAAAACTAAATGTCAACTTCATACAGACATTCCGGTTAAAATATTGTATTATTGTGTAAGTTTTGCATATCCAAAAAATTTAAATAAATGTTTATAAAAGTTGGGTTATAACACCTGAGAATTGTTTCCAAAATAACAATTTACAGATACGTCAAATAATTCTTTACAAGCTTCCAACAATTAGTCAGTAAGGAAATAGGCAAGAATATCTTCCAAAATTGGTTCTTATATCTCGTTTTCTTGGTTAGGTTACATTTCATTAGGTTAGGTATGTTAGGTTATGGTTTGCTAAATTTGGTAAGTTAGCTTATATAGGTTAGGTTTGGTTAAGTTACTTCACATTTGGTTGGATTAGGTCACCCATGTTCACCGCCACCATTTCAGTAAAAAACTTCTTATTTAAACGTTGTCCCAATAGAAAGCTTTCCAATTCTGATGGCACATAACTGAAGATATCCTTGTTTTTTTAAGTAGATCCACTTAATAAGTGTTTTACTTGATAAAAAAAATGGATGTTTTAAATACTGCAATTTTCGTTGGTATTTATTGCAGTTTAATTGAAGGTAACATTAGGTAATTACCAACTGAAAATTAAACCTGCAAAGTTCTTTATCCGAATTTTACAGTAACAACATCTGTTCGAATTTCTGCCAGACACAAATCACAACCCAATATGTATGTAACTTGCTTAGAGCTTGCATAACATGAACTGCGGGAAGGGTTTGTAAAGAACTTCTTAAAAGTAGCTCACATGATTTTGCAATATTTTGAAATCTACGTCAGTGAAAACTGAAGCTAAATGTCTCCTTCATTTTAATAACCGATGAACGCTAGTTTTCATCGATTAGTCAGGCTGTTTAAGGACTCACACAGTCACTGTTTTATTGTAATATTTCTAAATGCGTCAATCCATTTTGGAAAGGTCAATGTTTGACTCATTGGGTTCAAGTGAATTAATGAGTGAATCCAAACATAGGTGAAATGTATGGATATAAGTTGTTATATGATAGTTTTAATAATTGCGTGAAGGATTTAAATTTAGTATCGATCTTATTGGGAATTCTGTTTTCCAGATATACCCAACTGAACGAATAGTCCATTCCAATACGTAAGTCTGTTAAAGTTAAGTATGTTTTAAACTAGTTAAATATTTCTTGTGGTGAATGGGCTAATATATGGAATTAATTACATTTTAATTTCAATCAACATCTAAAGTTGTGATTGGTTGCAATTAACGTTCGGTGAATTTTGAATTCCTTAAATTTACTAAAACCTATTTCTAAACAATAATTATAAGTAAAATAAACTAAAAATGCATATTGGAGATTAGCACTGAATATTTTGCCATGCAGTAATTTATTTATGCGTAAAAAATATTTATTGGTAAAAAATTAATGAATAAAATTCTGTGCAAGTATTTAAACTTCGAAATTTGCGTTATTTACACACCTACCCAACTTTATTAAGTTTCCGAAGTTGAATATATTAGTTTTTACGTTTTAAAAGTATTGATTTAAATGTTCAATTAACTCAGAAATGAAACTTTCAAAGCATCCAGTTCAGCGCATGTATTTTTTTAGTAATCAATCTAATGTGACCTAGTTAAAGGGGGAATCTCAATCCATCCAGAAGTGTTTTTTAATAGTTTACTCAATATCCTAACTTTTCTTTTAAAACTCAAACACGGTAAGCAAAACATATATCTATAGAACATTTATTACTACTATTTAAATGACTGTAATGACATTTTTTCTTTTAACTATTTTGTTTTAAAATATTCCTCAACAGTAAACACTCTCTGGTCATTGCTCAAAACCTGGTGTTTCTAACCTCAACTTAATGACATTTCACGAGACCCAAATAAAGTGAACAACAATGTAAATCAGCTGATAGCCTGATAACCTGTTGTTCTTCAAGGACGAAGAACAACACGGGCTACCAACCTATGAACTTGAAATCATCTTAAACCTTATTTTTCTGTACTTGTAATTATTTAATATAAGCGTATTACGTAGTATTTGTTGTTCATTAAATTTAAATATTTGTATGCATTTAAAACATCTTTAGTTGAACTTTCAGTAAAGCCATAACGTAGGCTTCACTTGATGAAGACTAGTAGTACAGGGAGTTACAAAAAGGTGGGGCTGGCTCTGCATTTTCAGATTCTGTGTGTAATTCTAAGCTAAAAACGAAAAATAATATTTTTTCAATTTCCGCTTTGTTTAGCAGCTAGACGTCATTTTGTTTTTTTCATAAAACAATTTATTTCTTTTTGTTATCTTTACGATTGTTACAAAATTCGGTAAATGGGTTTACGTTAGAGGGCAGTATTTTATATTGATTATTTTCAAAATTACGGTCATTTTTTTTATTTTAACAAACACCTAAAAACCACTGGTTTTATAAAAATTGTGTAGGACACAAAACAGTTTTTAAATAACATTATCTATCCAATGATACTTCATTTGAAAAATCTATTAATAAATACCAATTTTATGGACTAACATTAATTATTCACATGCAGTTCAAATGCTGTCAAATTAGTTTGCATATGAATTAATGTTAGTCCATAAAATTTTTATTTCTAAATAGATTTTTACAAATGAGGTATCATTGGAAGGGTAAAGTTATTTAAAAACTGTTTTGTGTATAAAATCAGTAGTTTATTTTTTAGATATTTGTTAAAATAAAAACAAAATGGCCGTAATTTTGTAAATAATTAAGATAAATTTTGAAAATAATCAACATAATTTAAAATTTTTTTTATCAAATACTACCTTGCAACATGAACCCATTTACAGAGTTATGTAACAATTGTAAAGATAACAACGAAGAAATAAATTGTTTTATGCAAAAAACAAAATGGCATGTAGCTGCTAAACAAAGTGGAAATTGAAAACATATTACTCTTCATTTTTAGCTTAGAATCAAACATAGAATTTGAAAATGCATAGCACCCTGTATAGTTTAAGTAATATTCTAGTACAGTTAAGTTGTGTTAGCAAGTTACGTCTCCCTATTGAGATACAAAGCTAACTTTAGTTAACTTTCAGTAAAGTTACATCGTAACGGTTGTGTGGTGAAGCTCTCAACTTGCCGAACTCTAGAAGTAACATTTTGTGAAACATTCACTATTCTTTTCAAACCTATCTTCAGCAAAACCTCTGGCCAAGTCTCAATATAAAGGGTTTTGTAAGGGATATTTAATTCAAGTTTCATTCACAGTTTTACTGTTTAATAGTGTTTCTGTCTGTGTTAAGGTATGTTGCCCCGCTCGCTAGTACTGTTCATCGCCCTTACTTGCCTCTGGGCCGACCCTACTTACAGCAGTATCTCAGTCTGCATCATGCAAGTATTATATAATAGATAACATCGTAGAATATTTGACAAAATATGGTAATACACATAAGTATTTTAAACTTGCTACCATAATGGTAAGCAAGTCTGCTTCATAAGCAGAGGGTCACGGGTTCAAATCCCGGGAGGTCCACTAAACATATGTGTGATGTGTTTGGACCGTTGTCTCATAACAACGTTTGTACAATAAGTTAAAAATGCCAACGGTTTAAATAATAAAAAACTAATTATAAAAAGAGTATAGTTTAGTTTCTTTACAAATTGAAATACGAGTATTATAGTATATGTTACGGGCCCCTCACACGTCCATATCGTAAAGTGGTGATTTTATATAAGGCTCCTTCCTCAACTATACGAAACAATTCTTTTATATTGCTTGGAAAATCAAATTAACCTATCGATCCCTTACACTAATCGAGATAAGAGAGAAAAAAATGTTTTTGCCCTAAGCAAAATATAGTACACGTACTCTAGCATGTATTGGTCTGGGTGGAGATTTACAAAGCAATTAAGATTAAAAATCGAACTTCCTTCTTAACACTTCCTGTTTAAACTACAGAATGAAAACTAAATAAGTAATAAATAGTTTAATAAGTGTTTTATGTTTTAAAGAGTTATTCTTAGTAAAAATAAATAATACAATGTGATTTAGTGATTAAGAAATGATCTTGAATTTATGTTTTTAAGTATAATGTCCATAAAATCCCCTTCAAGTCTACAATACATGGCCACTGACACGAACGCTGAGAAAACAGTTCCTATAAACACTTATCCTAAAACGCTTAGATTTTCGTCTGAATGTGTTTTTTTTTTTCATATTTTAAACTACTTTAATAACCCCTTAAGATACTATCTTCAAACCTCATAATTGTATGAGGAAGAGTAAGACCTAATTCATTAAGGAGTATCAAGTTCTTAATTTGTACCATTTCAAAATGGCGGCATTTCCAGTTCTATACTCAAGCGTGATATCTCAAAAAGATCGGATTATTGATTGATAAGTTATAATTATCGTAATACACTACTTGCTGATTGGATAAAATTGCCACAAAATCACCACTCTTCGATCTTCTTATTTGTTGGAATCCATATATCGGCTTACTCCGAAGACCTTCCTCGCTGTCCGTTGGTGTACCATAAACTACGCTTTCTAAAAGCTCCCCAAAGTAAAAGTTGTAGGTTTGTATCTGGGGTTAGAGCTGCCCATACCAGAGCCCCCTCCCCCTCCCACTCCCCTGCAACCGGCCAATCACATGCCAAGCACAGTCGTATTTTTATTACGTTTTGTACCTTATTTCTAAGGGAATAACTTTCTTGTGAACTGGCAGAACATCTTTATTTTGCATTATTTTATAGGTTAAGTCTATTGAACAACATCCATAGAATACAGTAAAGTAGTCCTTTATTAAAACTTCACTTATACACAATAAAAGTTAAGACATCAATTGATTTGTATTAAAGTTACCTTAAAAATATTGTATTTCTGAAATATTGACAGATATGATAGTTTACAAGTTATTAGGAGTTAAAAATGTTAAATTTCCACTTTTTTTATTTATAAATTTAACTCTCTAGTTTTGTTTTTTGTTTTAATATTGTTAATGTAAAGAGCCATGCTCAATTTCAAATCAGTCAATCAAACCGTTATTTATTTATTCATAAGACGCCGATCGTCAAGATATGGGCGAATATGGATTTCGAATGAGTGTGATGAGTGTAGATGAGCGAATGTAGTCATTGTTACAAACTAAGGCCGACTATTCCTTAGAAAGTGTCATTAATTAATAGCCCAATGACAAATGAACAGTCTGTGGTTATTGAAATATATGTTTTTAGTAAAAAACACAAAAAGAAATAGACATGGAACGAAGTGGAATTAAAGAAAAATAGCCTTCATTGTTTGCTCTAAATTAGGCGTAGAGTCCAAAAACCAACCAATCAGCCGGGAAGCCTTTTTTTGTAACCTTGTATACGTACGTATGTACATGCATACATGAACATGAGTGTATTTTCGTACTAACGTAACCAGAAATAATATTCTGGTGTAATTTCACCAGAATATTATTTCAAACTTAGATAGTGATCAAGAATATTCCCTGTTGTCAGGAACTGTGGCCAGTGCAAGCAGATGTTGGGGAACTACTTCCACGGCCAGGCTTGTGCGGAGTACTGCATAGCCACGGATGGGTTCCGGTCCCCAGACTGTAACAACCCCATTACTGTCAGAAACTTCCTCAAGAGACTTCACTGACTTCCGGATACTTACTAACGTAGAAGATGTAATACCTGTAGATTTTAATAATCAAGATAAGTTCATACACCTGTGATCTTTATTAGCCTCCATTGTTATTGGAGCACTTTAACTGGGTAAAATTAAGTTAAGAAAAGCTTGAATGTCACCTAGAGAAAATATAACTGCTTGTCACAATTCAAAATTTAACACAAGTCCTCATTAGGTAATTTTAGGAACTAAACTAGTCTCTAGCTATATAAAAACATCAACATAGGTTATATTGATTAGGAATTTTTAGGAATCGTTAGGAAATTTTAGGAACTAAACACATGTCTAGCTATATAAAAAATATATGCCTCCGCATGATTTTAAATAAATGATAATAAAGGTATTTTATTCAATCAAACGTTTTATTTAGCAAAACAATACATAAAGGGTATTTATCTAGGTATTAGTTGAGCACTCCAAGGAATTTTGTTCTGGATGTCACAGCAACTGTCGCTAGGAGTAGGAAAGAGCCTGCCTTACTAACACACATACAGCGTGTTTCCTCCCCTCTCTCACTTAGTATCTCCACCTGCTCTGATCCGCAAATTGTGCAAAAGTACATAAATACCTCATTTACAGTAAACTCTGACAATGGAATTTTTATGTATTATAAACTACTCTTTCAGCTATTGCTATTTGTGCAAATTAAAAAAAAATGTGTACAGATCTCGTTTGTAAAAAATAAGGTTACACTCTTAAAAGATTTTTTTTAAGTTTTACCATACACCGGATGGTTAGTAACTTTTGTTAACCACTTTCTCCAAATTTTATAAAATTATGTCGCATGGTGCCTTTACCTAGGAAGGTCAAATAAGTCACTTTAGGTAGCCATATCTCCATAAAGATGAATTTAATAATTTGTATAATGTTATACATCCATCCAAGATTGCGTTGGCGTTCTTCTGAAACGTTGGTTGTATTTATGACTTACATTTGACCAGTTAAACTTCCATCATATCCAATCTGTCAACTGACTATCTTAATATTCCTTCGTAATTATGATCCATCATTAAGTAGTAGAGATATGGGTGAATATGAGGAAAGAATGCGTGTTATGAGTGTAGCCATTGTTACTAACTAAGGTCGACTGTATCTTAGAAAGAGCCATTTATTAATAGCAACAATACAAGGGACCTTCAGCTTTACGTGGAATCGGAACCACAGGTCTAATTTTCAGCTGATCGACAAGCTTGATACTCAGTTCTCTTCCTTACGCAAGACCCGGATCCTGACTACCACCCAATATCCCAAACTTCTCTAATAGTTTCCACGTCGATGGCAACTATTGAGCGGTGCCATATCAGTATGAAGAGGTCATTATTTTGCTATCAAATAGGAGTATTTAGTCATATAAAACATTCACTCAAAACTTACCCATTGGAGAAACGGAAACATCTTCAACTATTGGAGATAGAATTACCGACTAAAAGGTATGGGCTCAAACAAATATTTGCCAAGTAAGAATGTTTCAAATATGTTTTGACAAGTCTACATATGAAAATGTCTCACGTTCACGCCAGTTTCTTTGAGTACTTTTTATTGTATCATGATTGAACTAATAAAATAGTGTATTTGTAATAAATTGATAATTAAATACAATGCTGATGTACCATAGTAAGTGCAATTAAAATTGATTATAAAATCTTATTTAGTTACGATAAATTTACCGTCGGAATCTTAAATGGATGAAAATAAATTGTATGAATTAAAATATGAAACTATATTTCCAATATGTGTTTGAATAATTTGGCATATGGCTCATGATAGATGTTTTTTTTGTTTTGTTTTTTTTCTTTTTACAAAGCTGAACAGTTTTGAAATGTCTATTATATTCTATACTTATAAACGTACAAACAACACTTTGTACGTTTTATGGCATGAAATTTAAATTTTGACACAATCAGTAGCTCTTCACCACCTCAGGAGGGTGGCCTGTGAAGAGTCGGTGGAAAGTCGTACAGCACATTGGTCGATGGTATTGAAATACACACAGTGGTATTGACCCACCTGCCCGCCCATACACGTACAGTGTATTGACCCATCCCCCCGCCCATACTCGTACAGTGGTATGGACCCACCCGCCAACCAATACACTTACAGTGGTATGGACCCACCCGCCCGCCCATACACGTACAGTGATGATGACCCACCCGCCCGCCCATACACGTTCGGTGGTATTGACCCACCCGCCCGCTCATACATGTACAGTGGTGTTGATAATGTTAAACTGCATTTAAATGTTTTAACTAGTATGACATCACGCCACAAATAAGACCTCAAAAGGTTAATCCTAGACAAAATAGCTCGAAAGTTTTAATACTGATCTTTTTAATTTATTAATGTTATTGTAACAATATCAGCTGAAGCTACGAAACTAATAAATATATGATTAATTAATAAATATATCTATTTTATTCAAAGAAACAAAACTATTTTTACAAAGTAAAAAATGAAAATTGAGTAGCCAATGTTGCTAGTAATGTAGCTACTAGAAAATATAAACTTAATTTAACTTACAGAAAAGAAAAAATTAAGTCTAGGTCGTTTGATTGTAAAATAAACAACTGATTACAATCAACATAAAGTGTAGACACAATCATAATTAATTAGCTGCTAACCTGAAGCACCTGATTTAAAAATAACATTTTATGGTCTAACTTAAGTGTTAGAATAGATTTAGTGTAAGTATAAACAAAAAAAGTTTGAAAAGAAATATGATGTGTAACAGGCAAGATTAACCATTTTACTACTTTCACACTAAGCTGAAGTTAAAGAAATCAATATCCGGATTTGTCAATAACTAGTTAGAAAAGGTTTTGCAAAAAAGTCTGAAGGAATTAATAGCTCTTATACCATTAGGAGTGTTATTAAACAATTTAGGTCCCAAATACGTTTGAAACATGACGTTTGAAAATTTAAAACTTCAAACATGATTACTGTACATAAATATCGACTTTAAGATGTATTCAATGCCCTGCTACTCTTCTATGGGAACGGTCCACGAAGAGTCAGTAGACAGTTTTTAATGTAAGCTTAGATTGATATGCACATGATATTAAAGGGCTGGTCAAGCATAGAAGAATACCGCAAACCGTACTTCAAAAGCTTTATACGTTACAAAATGGTGGTGTTTCCCAGCCCTTTACAATTATATGATTTGTGCTTACATTTAAGATTTTTCACTGACTCCTTACGGACCGTCCCCCTGAGGTCGTGAACTGATTGCATCAAAAAGTTCAATATAATGCCCTATGTCACTATACAAAGTTTTATGTTTGTACGTTTACGAGTACAGAAGATATTAGACCGTTTCATAACACATAAATACGTGTATCCTAAAATATAGCAATTTTGCATGATAAAATAACTCCTATAGTAATTTTTTGGAGATAAATATGTTTTGCTTTTTATAAATAAGTCTAGAGAAGAAAACGAAGGAATTAAGTTGAAAAAAAAAAATTAATACTGATATATAAAAAAATGATTCATATGACAATAAAAACAACATAAATCTATGTCAAAAAAAGCCTTTTTTTGACTCCTCTTGTACCTTTTTTGATCCCCTCTGACACATCTACTGTGTCATGTTCTAATATTTTCCTTAAAATTACACAACATAATTATTAAGTTGCTTTAGTAAAAAAATCACAATGTTACTGTCGAAACAATTTAATTTTGATTTATTACATTTCACATAAACTGTCAATCAAATTTTCTTTTAGATATAGGTACACATCGAAAGGCACTAAGGAAAGTAGCTTAAACAGTTTTTAAAACTAATAAAGTTAATTTTATAATAACCCTTATTGACAAGTAAATGATTAATTATACCAAAATAATGGAAGTCTTGTCACTTTTAACTTTGTACTTAAAATAAATAAAAATAATTTAAATTTAACATCTACACGTAATGGGTACATTTTAACAACAATATGGAGTTCTGTTTAAATATTACTATATGCTTGCGGAATTAAATAGGAATGTTATTTGCGCTACGATATAGCTACTCAAATCTGTTACCCAATCATACTTCACAAGCAACTATTTCAGAGAGAAAAATACTATACAGTTGAATTAAATACACATTTTGGGTACGTCCTAGCTATCCTATCAATCCAACAAATCTATTTTGATTTTATACATATTCCAATTATAATAGGTATGTAAAGTTTTAAGTGAAATTATAAAACAAAAATTGTTCAATTGCGTTAGAAACACAAGTTTTACCGATGGAACTTTCTTTAACCCTTTTAAGGGAGAAAATTTCAAACCCAGATATGACTTCTATGTACACAACAAAATAATCTAAACTCAACTTGACGACAATAATTGACAGAGGCCGAGACAATCAAAGCTCCAAAACGACTCCCGGAGGTACTCCATGCATGGCGAGGTACGTCTCACGTTCTAGCTCACTCGAACTTGTTGAGGAAAGGTGCGATGGAGGCTACGTCCTCACAGTCAGGGATCAGCTTGCCCTTGAACTTGACACAGGAATCAGCACACAGTTGACCTTCAAAGTACGCCCCGAACATCTTCTTGCACTGCGCACAGTTCCGTATGCAAGTGCCGATATTGACGCTATCAGCTGTGACCGCCAGGAGGAGAGAGAAGAGCAGCAGCGCACACACAAGAGATTTGGACGCCATCTTGTTTACCTCTGAAAATAGCATTTTAATAAAATAAAATATGGGAAATAAAAAGTACAAACCTCGTGCTTACTGCACTTAACATATAAATAACATATACTATCCTATACAAATTAAAAAAAAAATAATTGACGTTTTTTATTTATAGTTACCACAATGGGAACAATTTGTCCATTTCCATACACAAGACTCAAAACACTTATGGATTGTTTCTGACAATAGAAATTATGAGCAATAAAATACAAAATTAACATCTTTATTAGCTCGTTATGTTTCGATAAAGTACAGAAAAAGGACTAAATATTACACAAAAAACATTTTTGAGTATAAACAAATAGTAGAACATTTATTAAAGTGATCGATTTTGGCTTATAATTGACATTTTATTCAACAGTAGGCTATATGTATTTTACAATTATGGCGACAACAAATTAAATTGTTAATATTCATAATAATAATACCGTATTTATTTTATTTTTAAAGAGAAGCACATAGTGCAGAATTATACAAGAGTACAACGTTCAATAAAACAAGTTTATGAAAAATTACTAGATAATTTACACACAATTTATATGCAAAATAGTAAAAATTAAAATTTTTAGTTACACAATATTCAATCTGTGGTATTCTATATTCATCAATATTCAATATTCAACGTGCTGTATTCTATATATGATTTTTTACGAGAATCAATACCATTTTAAACTATTAACTTTATACTTAATATATTTTATATATTAATAGAAAATAATTTAAAACACTTACTTTCAGTGTATTGATACCATATTTGTAAATAAACTATTGATTATTGAGAGTTTTAGTACGGTAAAATTGAGTTTTGTGTATTTTATTCATAAAATTTCCTTAAGAAAAAAGGACACAAAAAGCAATTATTTATAATCAAATTAGTTTACCATATTTATTTTGTGTCCCTACACAGCTGATTAATATTTTTCAAATGAACATTAGTGTTTACCTTATCTTTTAAAATAGCATGACCTGTCTTCATTACAATATTTTTCATTGTGATTAGTAGTAAGGAGTATAATTTTATTATTATAGCAATTTCTATTCCAGTTTTAAATAGAATATTATTAAAGTTAACAAAAGAAACAATTTTACGATGCAGGTTAGTAAAATTAACAGAAACAGGCCTAAGCACATAAACATTTTTGAACAGCCTCATATATACAAGTGTTTGCGGCGCTTCAGCCCCCAAACATAAGGCAGCAACATTGTTGTATTTCTCGTAATATAACGACACTACAGTTGGCATTTCAACACAAGCAGTACGTAGAGATATATTGAAGTATTTTCACACCCACTTAAGCTGGTTATACGATACCTTTGTGAACCTATCAGTATAAAAGTGTATTGTTCAGTCAGCTGGGATGAAATGTCGCAGTAACAATGTGCAAAAATAAACACATACTTTAACACCTTGTAGTAGTATCAGTGTGACTCACTTCATGTTACAACTTGTCTAGCTCAGTTCTCAGCAAGCACTTGACAATGTATAATTTTGTTTAACTTTCAATACCATCTGTTTTTCAGAGAGTTAGGTACACGTATGAAGAGGTATTTATGATGGAAATAATTGTTGGATGATTGTTCTACATACATGTTGAGGGTCATAGACATAGAAAGCCATAAAGTGTCATAAGTTAGTGTCAAGTGTAATATACTCGGGCAGATCTCCAAGTAAGTTATAATTTGTGTAATATACTCGGGCAGATCTTCAAGTAAGTTATAATTTGTGTAATATACTCGGGCAGATCTTCAAGTAAGTTATAATTTGTGTAATATACTCGGGCAGATCTTCAAGTAAGTTATAATTTGTGTAATATACTCGGGCAGATCTTCAAGTAAGTTATAATTTGTGTAATATACTCGGGCAGATCTTCAAGTAAGTTATAATTTGTGTATTATACTCGGGCAGATCTTCAAGTAAGTTATAATTTGTGTAAATTCATAATTTTCGTTTCATATGAAAAATATTATTTTTATCACTTAGTTGGAATCTGTGAAACTTATATGAACTGTGTACATTGTAAATTGAAAATGAACTCAAATAAACGAAAATTCTAAAAAGCTTCATTACAGAGTTATATTCAATAATCTTGGAACTTAGGCTTAAGCGGCCGGTGTCATAACTAGAAACCATATTTTCCGGTGATAACCACGTCAAGGTGCTATCTACATTATAACCTGACGTTTCACCAACGCTGTGGTGTGGCATCCTCAGTGATACCTCTGAGACTGTATTCAATAAGTGCTATCATTTTACATTCAATATTTCATATTAAGTTTTAAAACGTGACTTATATTTTGGACACTCGTGGCTTCAACTGATAGTGTGTATAGACAGTTCAGAAAAAAAGAAACAAGAAACCATGACAATCATTTATAAATTGTAAACACCACCAAATCATAAGGAATCACATTAACAATGAATTATTTTATTAAAATTATTTAAGATGTCCCTTAATGGAGTTAATTCAATTGTCAAATTTTAACAATATAGTTTCAATAAACTTTAATGTCTATATATAATTTCAATTTACAAGTAATTACAAGTTAATTACAGTTGTTAATTCTGTAAAAGTTTCGTGTCGTCCAAAATGCTTTATTTTTATTATCAACCACAAATACTCAAATACATTCTTGTACATTTTTAATGTGTAATGAACACAGGAGCAGATATTCTATAAATATTAATTAATCTTTAAACGCCAAAAACCATCGACAGAATGATTTTGGTTTCTCAAAACCATAAGGTTTTGAACCATGAAACTTGGCAAAAATATTCTCTTGTGCTCTGAATGTGTAATAAAAAAGGGTTTGAAAATATTTTCTTTCAAAGAGCTAAAATAATGTAAATAATAAACATCGCGATACCGACTGAACTGAGCTTCAGTTAGCATTAACTATACGAAGAAGAGAGTCTAGGATGATGGTATTTGACAAAAGAAGTTACTACTCAATAATATAACAGTGCAATGAATAATAAAAACACTATACAAGTGAGTGACGAGTTCACTATGCGAGGCGTTTTTAACCAGTTACTCATAAAAGGATGCTTGTAAAATCAATAATATTTTTATAACTTAAAACTAAAAAAATTCCAAATAGCCAGTCTACTTTTGTGATGTCTAACAAGTTATTTGTCTTACAATACAAATAATATTACCGTACGATGTAATATTATTTAAAAGTTTAATAGATTTTAAAATATTTTATTAGTTAGCGTTTAATTACTCCCAATATGTTCGTTGCTATTCGTACAACATTCAAAATATCAGAATACAACCAAATGAAGTTTTTTAACATATATATTTACAATATTTTAAATCATACTTACATGTATATTAAGAATATAACCCAGTATTAGCTACATATCATAATCCACCCTAAACTTCCCTCTTGTAGTGAACTATTAATTTTAAGGAATAAACGTTTATAATATTAAACGTACCTTTTGGCGTTCCTTATCGCTGTTGAGTTGCGACGCGTTTCGTCAACACAGTGACATCTTCAGGCATCTATTAGGTAGCTTTAAATTTTACTAATTTATTGTGTGTAGTATCTGTTTTATATTGATATTTAAAAAAAAAAAAAAACAGAGCTACATAGTAGATGCCTGAAGATGTCACTGTGTTGAAACGCGTCAGAATTCAACAGCGATAAGGAACGCCAGAAGGTACGTTTAATATTATTTTCGACGTTCCAGTTGTAGGAAATGAACTCCAAGTAAATGTTTTCTTGAAATAAAAATAGTATATTTGTTATCCCTTAAATGAGTTAGTTTATTTTCTTTTTAGTACGAACCACCATAACCAGTCTTATACCGATTACCATACGGTTGACGGTCTGAATGATTTATTTATTAAATTTAGAACTATTCAATGAATTATTGGATTACTAATTTGTTTAAGTTTTACCTGAATGTTCATGATCGCAGTCTAACACTTAATTTGAAGTACATTACAATAGTTAAGTCTCTAAAAGTTACGTGTCATCTATAAGATCCTCACTTTTTTGGAAATGAGGGTTTAAAACTATTTTATCTGCTCTAAGTGTTGGCTCTGGAGTTATTAATACAAAGACAAGGCCAAAATACGATAGAAGAAATTTAACATCAGACACAATATGAATCATTGCTAAGGTCCACATGATGGATTACAATGAGATGGATTCCAACTGACAGGACAAGAAAACGCGGCGTATTTAACATATACAAACACAAAATGAGTTAAAATTTAAGTGAATAACGGTGATTCTCGTGGGGAATTTACAGCAAGATCAGGACTGGAAGGTCGTCCAGTTACCTCTGGAGATGTTACAGACTGTTTTCGCAATAAGGAATGAGGAAGCCAAAGTTGGCAGAGACATGGAGCCTTCATATGCTAATACCATCTGATTGTTATGAGCAGTGTGACGAGTGACAAGATATCAAAGTTAAAAAAACTCGTAGATTTTCATCTGGACAAAGTAGAATACGTAAAACGTTAGTTCAAATATAACCTTTAGCGCACATAAACGAGAGTAAAATAAATACAAAATAGTAATGGTTTGGTAATTTTTATTAAACGTGAAAACATTTTGTTCCATTGAATCCATATATACTTGTAGTTTAGGTTATATACTTGTATTTTAGGTTATATACTTGTAGTTTAGGTTATATACTTGTAGTTTAGGTATTATATACTTGTAGTTTAGGTTATATACTTGTAGTTTGGGTTATATATTAATTGTAGTTTAGGTTATATACTTGTAGTTTAGGTTATATACTTGTAGTTTAGGTTATATACTTGTAGTTTGGGTTATATACTTGTAGTTTAGGTTATATACTTCTATTTTAGGTTATATACTTGTAGTTTAGGTTATATACTTGTAGTTTAGGTTTGTAAGTTTTGAAGAGAACGTTTACCTAACTAAATTGAAAACATTTATCAGAACAAAATCACATATTTAGACTATTTCAAAAGAATGTTAGCTGAAATAATCATCATCAATATGTTCATTTGATGCATATTTCGATATTGTTTAAAAAATATAAATACCCGAAATCCCTTAATAATAAGGGTCTATCCTAGTAAAACGGCCATTCAGTAATACGACGCAAAAAATCATGCGATAAATATTAAACGCATTGTCACAAATAGTGGATAAGTACAACTTCCAGACACGTCGTGCTCAAAAAAGAAAAACGTCTTTTTGTTTGCGTTAAAAATTAAGTGATGGTGTTGGATTTTGGAACATTCGTGTATAAATGTATTTCTTAATATCTTATAGGCTGTTATTTGTTTTTTAGATCAATCATAAAAGTTATAGGTAGGTAGCTGGGGATTGTACATTTTTGGGGGAATCAGATAGTATGATTATTTTTACTATGGTTATGAACGCTCAATTTTAAATGAAAAACGTATGGAGGTCCTCCATCAAGGGACCATAATTTGAAAGTTGATTTTACAACTTAACTATTAATATTATAAATTAATGTTGTTAATTACTAACTACGTAGTATTAGAGTTTAGTTACTATCCTCATGACAAAAAGTAGTTCTTATATGAATATAGAATAATTTCACAACTAACACTAACAAATAACAAATAGTGAGTACAATTAGACTTGTCGATACAAAACACAAGAAAGGGATATAAGTTTCACATTGGAAAGAAGATCAGTTATCTGCCTCTTTAGACCTGTGCTGTAGAGGGTCTACGTTCCCAACAACTGTGTATTGTCTTATAATAAAGTTCTTATCAGAGTTGTCAACAAAAATCTTCAGAAATAAAAATAATCAGACAAACTCAAGTTGAGCGATTGTATGTGAAACGGTTCACATAAAGTGGACAAATTTTAAACTAATATCCCGTACTTTAATGAACTATAGAGGACTTGACAACTGGAACAATATTTTTAAATAGTTACTAGAGAGTTCATAAAAAAACTACCCAGTTCATAAAAAAAATAAAAAACTGTTACTAGAGAGTTTAGTTTTCAATATGGCTGGAAAATATAATCCCCTTTTCCTTATTGAAGTTTAAGCAATAAATATACATTTATCCCCCAAAGATGATGAATACGTGCACAGAATGAACAAAACAGCATTCACACATACCTGAAGGAGACGAAGGAGAGAAGACTGTACTGGCGGAGTAGGTCCGTCCTCACTATATACAGGTCCTCTCGCCACAGGACACTAACTGCCTTAGCTGCGCCGCTGGGCTGCACTCTACTCCTGTAACTAGATTTCCTGGTGGATCTCATGCCAGGGCTTTCTTGTCTTCTGTCTAGTAACAATTGATTCTGTAGTTTTTACAACTAGAAATATTTGATACTGATTTTTAAAAGTATAAGTATTTATTTAAAACTATATTACTTTGTTTAAGTTATAAGCACAAGCTTATAAAAATTATATCTGTAGTTTAGGTTATATACTTGTAGTTTAGTTTATATACTTGTAGTTTAGGTTATATACTTGCAGTTTAATTTATATACTTATAGTTTAGGTTATATACTTGTAGTTTAGTTTATATACTTGTAGTTTAGGTTATATACTTGTAGTTTAGGTTATATACTTGTAGTTTAGTTTATATACTTGTAGTTTAGGTTATATACTTGTAGTTTAGGTTATATACTTGTAGTTTAGGTTATATACTTATAGTTTAGGTTATATACTTGTAGTTTAGTTTATATACTTGTAGTTTAGGTTATATACTTGTAGTTTAGTTTATATACTTGTAGTTTAGGTTATATACTTATAGTTTAGGTTATATACTTGTAGTTTAGTTTATATACTTGTAGTTTAGGTTATATACTTGTAGTTTAGTTTATATACTTGTAGTTTAGTTTATATACTTGTAGTTTTGGTTATATACTTGTACTTTAGTTTATATACTTGTAGTTTTGGTTATATACTTGTAGTTTAGATTATATACTTGTAGTTTAGGTATTTACTTGTAGTTTAGGTTTTTAAGTTTTGAAGATTACTCATTTTTACCTAACTTAACAGCTGGACTGTATTACCTCTCCGTTATTTCAGTCATTATACAAACTACATGCGTTCGATTTCTCATCCTAATAAATTAAATTTACATCCTCATATTTGTACACATGTAATTACAATTTTCAAACTAGGAAATTATCAGACCACAATCAGTTAGTCCAGTTAGCGTGGTCAGTAGAAACAAAATAAGAATAATTAAATAACAAAGTAAGAGTCTAGCAGCTAAAAATGAAACAAAGTAAAAGAGTCGCCGCCCATGGTGTTAGTAAACATACAATTAACAACTACAGTATAAAAAAAAGAAAATATAAAACAAAGATATTGGTGACCAAGACAAGATTTATATACAAAATACTTACATTTAAACAAAAGCAAAATTAAAAGCATATTTAATATTATTCGCCATTAATACTCAACAATAGTGCTAATGAAATAAACTAGAAAAAATCACTCATAAAACTAATGTCATTGTGATTCAGATGCCACTTTTTTAAACATTTATAGAAAGCATCTGAATTTCTCTTGTGTTAATAGGCAAATTATTATAGCACATAGGCGTTAGATAATTAAATGATTTTCTGAAAGCACTTCTATTTACTCTAGGTACTCGTAAATTACCTGGAATTAAATTCCTGGTATCGTAAAATAAATTGTAATTACCTCTATCACCACTTCTAATAAAAAACATTTTTAGAACTTTAAAAACAAATAGATGTTGAAGTTGAAAAATAGATAGCTCTACAGCTTTACGTGGAATCCGAACCACGTAGAGTTGGTCTGATTTTAAGCTAACTGACAGGTATGACACTCAGTTCTCTTCCCTACACAACATCTGAACCTTGACTACCATTCAAAACGGACACTCCAGACTTCTCTAGTAGTGTCTACGTCAATGACAACCATTGAGCGGACTCCGTGTCCGTATTGAGAGAACCAAGTGTAGAACCTATTTCCTACAATCTCCCAAATTCTTTGTCCCCAAGTAGCTGGATAACAGCACTGCACCACCAGTACCGACTACTCGTTTAGGATTAGTTTTAGATTAACTGTTCTGGATTCGTTTAGGATGATACTCTAAAATTAGATAGCAATAACAAAATTAGCATTCGGTTAGCTTGATCCAAAAGATCCGTGCGTCAATTGGTTATATCTCCTTGTTGTAACAGTTTCAGGATAACATTCTTAATAAGTGGTTTTATTTTCATATAATTACAGACCAATCAGAACAGTAATTTTAAACTAATTACAATAACTTTCATAATCCTCAGCTGAATTTTATGGGTTATTTTTTTAAAAAATCTTTACATAACTGTGATTTTTAATGAATGATTCTATTGAAGTGCAGTCTGCGGCGTTCTTCTCTGCTTGACTAGGACTTTCAAATTATATGCATATCAACCTGTGCTGACATTTTAAAATATCTACCAAATTCTTGTAGGCCGTCCCTCATCGGAGGTAGAGAGTGAGTAAGAAGTGTAAACAATTGGTGTTTAGCCCCAATTTAATTTATATAGTTTTAATCCTCTATTCTAATTCATCAGTGACCTCCCTTATAAACATACAAATAAATAGTTTTAAAAATCATAGGTTTATTCCAATCAGTTCCATGGTTTCATAGGTTCTTAACAATCAGCCCTATCATTCTCTATACGTTCCTCCTTCATGGTCTCTTGCAATACAGATTACACACTTATTGGACAACACAATCTTCCTCTTGGAGGTCTGCCCACTCTTTGTTAGTAAATCTCTTTTTTGCTTTTACGCATATCTATAATTAAAATGTTAAATGTTCCTTTTTGTTATTCTAAGTTACTCTTTAACGAAATCAAAGGAATCTTGTGTTATTTAGAGGTTAATTAAGTCCTCTCTTCCTCTTAAACTGGTTCCCGATTCTACTTAATATGATTATTGCGATATTTGTTGTAATTAGTGGAGGGACTAGTTTAACAATTATTAAGAAAATATAATGGTTTACGTAATAGTAAGGAAAATACTCATGGTGTACCCACGCGAAATACAGGTTGTGTGTGCTTCCTGGGCTTACCTCAATTTAATATCTACCAATAGAAACTTATGGTATTTAAGTAGATCCATAAATTAGATACTTAAATCGACTACATAAAGAGATTTAGTAAGACATACATATAGTAGCATAACAAGAAGACGTGAAATATATTTTAATTTATACTAATTTAATGTAACTCTCGTGAAACATGCTTTCCCTAACTTTCTGAATTCAGTTTAGTTGATACGGGAATGCGGTTCGACAAGTCGGAAGCTTGTCGGTTTGTGTTTCTCGGCTGTTTAATGCCCGATTCAACCGGTCCATTCAGAGACTCTTCAAGAGTCCTCCAAGGTAAACTCGATTTTGTTCTCTCAGTTAAGCGTGTACGTAAATTACGACAGTGATTACCATAATTTCAAATGAATGTGAAGTGTTTGGGATGGCCGTTACAAATAATTTTGACACCCATAAATTGTTTTAATTGTGTTTTCTTAGGTACTTCTATGCCCTTGCTTTTTCATTTGTGTCCATATTTTCATTTCCTTACACTTCCAGTCTCTTTTGTATATTTTTTCCCAACACATTGTTGCATAAAAACGTATATTGTAAATTAAATAACTAAATTGAAAAAATAAAAGAATACTGAAAAATATCTAAAATGCTCTTGTGCTAATATCCGACTGCAAACAAAAAGAACTGCGCATCGGTCACACGCAGGGAGGGAAAATTATGTGTACTAGACCGCGTGAGTGAAGTGGAGGGGGAACTGAACGGAGGGGAGCTTGCGTTGTCTGTTATAAGTGGATACATGTAGACTGGTGACACAAGGTTTGATAGATTACCTGACAATTGTGTATTTTGTTTCTTAGCTAATTCAAGTGTATCTAACTTTTTTATTTACTAGTATTGCTTTTTGTTTTTTATACAAATTTGATAAAATTTTCAAGTATCAAAATTGAATTTATAAAAACTACCTCACTTTAATTTGTCTCACAAAATCGTTAAATGTTTCTTTTTCTTCCAAATACTGAATCTACTTCTCAGTCGGAAATCGTTTTCGTTTGTGTGGAAGTAAACAATGGTATCATTGTGGGGAAAGAGATGTAGGGGAAAGAGTTGGGGAAAGAGAGGGGGAAGTGTGAAGACACTGTAGAATTATTGTGAATTCACAAACTTTTCTGGCAGAAACATGTATTGTTATAGTTTGATTGTAAAATCACCCAATACTAACTTAATTGAAATTAGGTAATAATCCCGTGACCATAAAATATTGCATCTATTATAAAATAGGACATAAAGATCTATAAGTCTACTCTGGACATTGGTGCAATGAAATAAAAAACGTGTGTCATTATTGTAGTGCCTACATATGAATTACTGAGGGGTAGTCCTAATATTAAATTAAAAACAAAAAAATAAGTGGATAAATTACGAAAATATTTACAACAAATTAACTACATAAAATACATGATGCGAAAGATTTGTCATTTTAGCAACTCGTAAATTTAAAGATTGTTCTTGTCTAGCAGCCTACAACTGTATTTTGGCATATCATTGTTCGTAAATTTAGAATTACGATATATTTTTGATCTTGTTTTACTTCAGTATTGTCAAGTATACAACATGTTAAAAAGTCTAAAATCATGTTAAAAATTTTAAAAGGAACCTAAAATAAAACCGGGAGTATGTATCTTTTTCTTTAGCTTCTGTCTCTGAATTTTACGAAAAATGCAAATCTATTAATCATCAACAAAAATTGCAACCAAATTTTAGGCAAATATTACTGCCTGATATGTTTTCTTTTTTTAATAAATTTGAAGACATAATTCCTTTTCAAAATGATGATTATCTGAACTATTCAACCTTAAAATATAAAATTAAACAATTCATTTAATAAATTGACAGCGATATTTTAAGTTACTAAACTAAATAGAAAACTAAACCAGCTTCAATGTTTGAAATAATATTGAATAAAACTTGTTATCCAGTCTTGTGTTGTACTTTTTCAATCATCATGCTGTTTTACTTATATCGTATGGCCGTCATAGGCCAACCACCAAAATATAAGTGATTGAAAAATTGGACCAATAAAAAATTTCGAAATAAATTCCAAACTACAGTATAAAGTTCTTGTGTCATAATGTTTAAATATTGACCTCCCATCACAGAGCTAAATCTCTCAACTGTTGATTTCTCAACCAATCAACACCTGCTTCTCCGATTGAATGAAGACCAGCGAATCACCCCTGAAAATAACTCAATGGGCACTAATTAACTATGTGATCCATAGTTTGAACTAATTTGGAGGGGGTGATGTTGTTCGTGTCTGTTAACTAACCTAACCAACGTAACTACTCACATATACGTAAAATAAATTATTTACTATTCAAATATAACATCTTTTATAAATAAAAATCTCCTTCAAAGCAATCCCATTAGAAGTGTTTTGTTCGATCAAGATAATCAAGTCACTTTTCCTTGAAAAACTATCGATTATCGACAACACAGACTAACAATATTATCAGCAAACAATATCTTATAAAGTATTTGATAATATCAGTAAACGCAATACATTAATTAGCTTTATTGACTATTTTGAGTCAATTATTTTGATTAGTCTTTCTCGTATCGGTAAGAAGTAAGGATGTATGAGGTTGAAAGATTGTTGGCATCTCTAATGGCGTTTTTGGGAATGGGAGTTCTGCCTCTTGGCAAAACCCCTTTGAAAAGAAGAATGATTTCAGTGGCAAGTTTTGTTTGGGGTCTTATTTTGATTTTTTATGTTATTTTGGCCGACCGAGAGATCTTGATGATCTTAGTTCCAAAGTCGTTTGTAGTTTACCACACTGGTCGGTTCTTGGCGATGTATTTTCTTCTTTGGTTGAGTCATTCGGACTTATCAACTTTGACATTTCGTATGGAAGCCCTTTTTAAAGTGTCACCAGATGAGTTATACCCATCGAAAAATAATACGGGGTTTACCTTTTTTATAACAGTCATTACATTTGTAATTTCTACCGATGCTTTAACGACTTATACGAGAATTAACAGACTGATTGGTATATTAACGGTAGGTTATATTATTTATTTAGTCTTGTCAACATTTGTAATATGTCTTGTCCCGGCACTTTACATTCTCTTTTTAGAGAAATTTACGATCCTTTTCACGTTTGCGGAACAATTATGGAAAAGAGAATTGCAAAAGTCGGTGGACGGAAGTGCGCAGTCTAGCCTCCAAACATACAGGCTGTTGCACACTGAAATATCAAGTGTGATGACCACTTTCAAGAAAGCATTTGATTTGAATTTACTGTTCTACTTTTTTTTCTTGTTTTGTGATATCGTATTGGGCTTTAATAGCTTGGCTTACGAAGTTCATAATTATTCAGAGTTCACGCTAACCCTGACTTTGGCTATTGTTTCTATTTTGATGATGATAAAATTCACTGAAGACATGATGTCCGCAGTAAGTACGAAAGTTCATAAGACTTTTCATATGTATTACAAGAATATTGTTACTATAAATTTTACCGTATCTCTACAAATTAGTTAATAGAGAACTTGTAACATTAGTGTTACATCATTTTTAACTACTAATTTACTATTATTACACATGTGTCATGATTTTTAGATGAATGTACGTATTTTTTTTCATTATCTCAATTTGACTAGAAAGAGAATACATCTTCACCATGACATCCGATTCACGTACAATTAGTTAGATAGGAAGTAAACTATTTATCTGGTGATTTGGATTCAAGGGTTTTGACGAACTATCTTGACACAACAACATTTTTGACCTGCTTTAAGGGAGAAAGAATTTACTTTACAATTCATGAAAATATAATAGTAAGCTACAAAATGTTGGACAGCTTTGTGTAAGGTTATAACTGAAATTTGATTCTTAGTCTAAATGTTAAAATGTTATGAGCCTTTGCAAATACAAGAATTTGAACACAAAATGAAATAGTCAGTATTGAATTGAATCCACTCGTGTGAATTATAAAATTAAAGCTATTATTTTTCAAACCAAAATAAAATAGTACAAATATACCCTCTGCTGAAAAATATAATGAGATAAAAAACACTTAATTTGTCAAACTATACCTATTATGGGATCAAATTAAATGTATGTTACACCTAAATAACAAGGAAAAAGGTTTTTTTTAACATAATATGATCTGAAGTAAAGCCAAAATTTATAAAAACCAAAATAATTTACTATGTAATGCTGTAATTCCAGCATTTTAATCGTTTGTAAAGAAAAAAAAATACTATTATAGGGGTAGAGAAGTTAATGAAGATAATTTAGTGGAAAATGGAAGTAAATCCTAGTATTTCTAAAGCGTTTTATTTTTATACGCAGTGAAGTGATTTTAACTAACAACACATTTTTATTATTTAAGAACATTTTTCCCAATTTATATTACAAATGAATAGAAAATTACGTTACATAGTCATTATTAAATATTTATAATCTTTAAGTCACGAGGTCCACTCCATTCTCTATAAAATTCTACAAAGTGATAATCTATATCCTGTCTATTCAATTCTAAATCTTATATTATCTTATATTATAATCTAAACTTTCTTAACTGGAATAAAACTGTATTTTTTTAATGATCAATAAACTACTAACATGCATGTTTTAGTCTGAGGAGATAACAAGCAACATGAGAAGTATGCAACTCTCCCATCTACCAACATTGGATCAACTGCAGGTAAACTCAAGCCTTCTATAAACTATAAAACTAATGTTGCTTTGAACACAAACTAGTTAAGAAAGTTGTCATTCAAGATAATATCACCAAGTTGATATATGTTTTTGTAGGTGGAACTACTTCAGCAGAAATTACGTCACAGACCGGTGAGAGTGGACGTATGTGGCATGTTTACTATTGACAAGCAACTGATTGTGGAGGTACGTACTTGGATAATAACAACAGGTTACCTGATTTAACACAAATTATGTCACAGACCGGTGAGAGTGGACGTATGTGGCATGTTTACTATTGACAAGCAACTGATTGTGGAGGTACGTACTTGGACAATAACAACAGGTTACCTGATTTAACACAAATTATGTCACAGACCTGTGTCAGAGGACGTATGTGCATGTTTACTACTGACAAGCAACTGATTGTGGAGGTACGTACTTGGACAATAACAACAGGTTACCTGATTTAACACAAATTATGTCACAGACCTGTGTCAGAGGACGTATGTGCATGTTTACTACTGACAAGCAACTGTTTGTGGAGGTACGTACTTGTATAATAACAACAGGTTACCTGATTTAACACAAATTATCACAAACTGGTGTCAGAGGACGTATGTGGCATGTTTACTACTGACAAGCAACTGATTGTGGAGGTACGTACTTGGACAATAACAACAGGTTACCTGATTTAACACAAATTATGTCACATACCTGTGTCAGAGGACGTATGTGGCATGTTTACTACTGACAAGCAACTGATTGTGGAGGTACGTACTTGGATAATAACAACAGGTTACCTGATTTAACACAAATTATCACAAACTGGTGTCAGAGGACGTATGTGGCATATTTACTATTGACAAGAGAACTGATTGTGGAGGTACGTACTTGGATAATAACAACAGGTTACCTGATTTAACACAGATTATCACAGACTGGTGTCAGAGGACGTATGTGGCATGTTTATTACTGACAAGCAACTGATTGTGGAGGTGCGTACTTGGATAATAACAACAGATTAACTGATTTAACACAAATTATGTCACAGACCGGTGTCAGAGGACGTATGTGGCATGTTTATTACTGACAAGCAACTGATTGTGGAGGTGCGTACTTGGATAATAACAACAGATTAACTGATTTAACACAAATTATGTCACAGACCTGTGTCAGAGGACGTATGTGGCATGTTTATTACTGACAAGCAACTGATCGTCGAGGTACGTACTTGGATAATAACAACAGGTTACCTGATTTAACACAAATTATGTCACAGACCGGTGTCAGAGGACGTATGTGGCATGTTTACTGCTGACAAGCAACTGATTGTGGAGGTACGTACTCGAACAATAACAACAGATTAACTGATTTAAAACATATCACGTCACTGTTTGGTACGGGTGGACGTTTGTGGCATGTTTATTTTAATATACCAAATCAATTACAAATTAGCCTAAAAATAATAACTCTATTCATAAAGTATTTTTATTTACATTTCAGATATTGAATTTTAACTTATTCCAATTTGCAAAATATCAAGTTAAAACGGTGACTTACCAATATAGGTAAAGAAATTAAAGATACGCGATGTAAAATATTCTCCATGATGCATTAATTAATCAGTTTTCACTGCAATATTTTTATCTGATTGTCGTTATATGGAGCAACAAAATAATACAAGTTATGTTTGATATGAATGTGTGCATAAATCAGGAAAAACCATTTCCCTTCCGTAGTTTGTTTGTAAATAAAATTTTAAAAATCAATTGCTTACTAAATAATACTTGATTTACCGCCAGATCTCCATACATATAGCCATTTATGGATGGCCCATCTTCCCTCTCTCAATTTAATTTTAATAAAATTTAATTTTTAAGAACCCGTCTTCTTTGCAACAATACGGCTGGTATCTCATCCTCCTTTTCAAGACGTGATAATATCATGTGTTCTGGTCTATTAAAACTACTGACTACCTGAGAGACCTCTCTATGGGGGTTTTAAAAATAAAAAATCTCTAGACACAGTGAAAAAAAAATGAAATGCGCATTTATGAAATATTTCTAACCATATACGTTTTTTGTAACAAGAAATATCATGTATTTACTTTTTGCTCATAAAACAAAGAAATAAACAAAAATCTTATTTTAATAAATAATACTCTAAACACGAAAAAGCTATAGTTTATATTGAAAGTTGAACAGCCCCATAAGGTCATAATGATATGATTAGCTAGGCTACCTTGGTCTTGAGGCTCACGTAATACAGCTGTAACCTTCATAAATATAAATGTTATTACTGAAATGAATGAAAACAGTTTGAGATTTATTTTTCAGTTAATAATGGGGGCGACCACGTGCTGCAATGCCGTTGTACAACTGCACCCATACCTTCAGCTGCAGTTGAACCAAGCGGAGACTCCTGGAGATAACGACACTAACTGCCTAACTAATTGCACGTCTGAGTACAACACTACCGACTTTACATAAGGCGTGATACACACAAACTTGTACCTATGTATAATCCATTAATATCTATTTAGTAGATCCACATAGAAAAAAGAAACAGTGGTTGCTTTCTTTGGCTGCAGTGAACGCCTCAGAGGCAGTTGCATATAGATTATAACTAATTTAAAAATAATTAATACTTTAACTCTCGAAGATTTGGGTAGAATAAGGGAGGAACTGACAAGGTGCTGGTCCTGCCATTTGCGTGAATAACCGGAGAAATAACTTCTCGACACACTAACTCGACAACATTCAGCGCATTATTGGATGTGGCCTCTGTTTCTTTATTCTCTGTGGTAGATAACTGTTAGATTTTTTATCTGTTAGATAATAGATGTAAAATCATTTTATGTATAGAAACCAGAATAAATATATGAAAAGTGTATCTTAAATAAAATATAGTAGTTTATTCCATATAAATATTACAGTAAAACTAAATTACTCATAATTTAGCATATGAAATGTATCGATACACTTAATAAACAATCAAGTAACAACAAACATAAATGAAAAAGGATAGATCACCTTTGTTGTAGTTTATTTGATGAATGTCCCGTTCTGACATGAACTCGATTAGTGGTATATAACTCTAGCTCTGACGCGTGGTGTTGCCAAGTGTTCAGCGTTATCATACGACTTAGCAATTACTTGTTGAGGCAGAAATCCACTTGACGATTTTTAATTTGTTAAAAAAATATTACAGTAGAACAGTATAAAAACAATGCGATAAGAATAAACTTTAAACGATGAGGAACAAAAATGTGAAAGATTATATTAAAAAAAAGAAAGTCTACGATCACAATATCAATTCACAATACCAACATGTAGGTTATAAAACATGTGTATTAGAAAACTGAAACTTTGCAACAATGCCTGACGCAAAAACACTGCAGGCTTACATCTTCATGCGCTTGATTCTAACACTACTGATCTCCTCGTAGTTCTAGCGTTTGCCGTAAGAGCGCACTGAAGTCAAGTCGGGTCATTCCATAAATAAACAATAATATATGAGTGAATACACAAAAATCTCGCAAATTAGATTATGTATTAGTTTAGATCACATCTTATTAGGTATATTATATGCATAAAATGGAATGATATTTTATTCACAAGAAAAATGAACTAAGTAGGATCGGATTTATTTTTAAAATATAAATTAAAATCAGAGCAATCCATACAATTACAAGTGAAGCGGGTTATCACATTCATTAATAGAGTTTACCTCTGTATAGGATTGCATTGTGTTTATTAACTAACTAGTTTTAAAGTTAGTAAGGATTATTAAAGTAACAGGCTAAACACCATTTAGTATGAAACAAACATTACATTTCAACTTACTTTCTGGAGAAATCTTCAAAAATCGAACTTTTAAACAACATAAACAGTAATAAATATATAAACAATGCAGTTTAACTAATGCCATTTATATTGTTGCCTTTTTTAAAAGTATAAACGCAATAATAATAATAAATAAAAAAAAACTACGAGAATTAGTAATAAGTAACAATCTTAAAGAAAAGGGATTTACTTTCAAATTCTTTCTTCAAGGGATTTAGAGAGTCTGATCCACAATGGCGAGTTGTCTGAATAAAAAGTGTTTAATTTAAACTGTATTATAAATATGTTTTTAATACATAGCAAAAGGGGAAATAAACATGGCCATGAGCAATTTCCATTTCCACAGAGTTTCTCATCAAACAATCAACAATGTTAACTAGGGTTATGTTTCGAATTGGCCAGCGACTTGAGTGAATTTGACTGCAATTAATTAATGAGAATGTAAGAAAATGTACAAAATAAAATAATTACTGTAACATATTTGTTTTTGAGAAAAATGAACAAAACTAAAAATATACGTTTTTAATTGTATAAGAACGTTAGCTAAATTTTGACAAACATTTCATAAAAAAGGACTTATTTAAAAATCATTCAATAAAATAAATGTGACAAGAAATCTTTTATCAAATTTGTTCTCTATTTACTCAACATTGATTGAGCTTATAAAGAATGACGGAAGAGTGCAGCACACCACAGGTGTTATTCTTTACCGACCAATTTAAGATTGTAAGGCTACTAACCATACTCATGAAAATATTAACATTTTAATGTCAACAAGCATAATATAGCAATAATATGAACCCCAATAATTGACAGATAGTGAGATTTGTTAATATTTTCTATACAGGGTATCTTTTTTTAATGGACCACCGTTGTGGTCCTGGAAACCATAAATCGGACTAACCTTGTTTTTAGAGATAATTAAAAATAAATATTTTAAATAAAAAAAAAAACTGCTGCTGTTTTCCAATATGACGGCCAACTTTGTTTTTCTAATTGAACACTGTATTTTATGATTGTTTTAGATAGAAATAGTAATTTTATGATTTTTTAATTTTTTGTAGTTTTTGATATTTTGCTTAAAAACGTAGATGTGAGAGCTCACAAGGTTCGGATTCTTATGGAGTTTACTATCGATATAACAATGTATTTTTAATATACAATAAAACATATGATCCAATCTGCAAACATTACAATTAAAATTGGAAAAATGTGCTAGTTTTTTTTCACGATTTAACAGCATAGTATATTAAATTAAAATACACAGAAATTTACACAATTATGTTACTATTTTGTCGTTGATAAATTGATGTTGGCAGCGCTGTTATCATTACCAACTATTTAAGTCAACTAACTAATACAGCTGTAGATCTGTAAAGTATTCTTAATATAGTTTTTTTTATTCTTCTTCTAGCCTATGGCTATTTGAGGATAAATCTTATACATAATAATATATCTTATGAAACACATTTTTATCTTTTTATTTATTTTTCAACTAAAAACGTTTAGTTGTACATAATAATAGTAAGAATACGAATATTAATAAACAAGAAAAGCTGGTTAATATGATTAAAATACTACAAAAGCATTTTTATAATATGTAATTTATGCTTAAAAAACTGTTATTTTCTTCAATTTTAATACTTTGGGTTTTAACGTATTCATGGTTGTCGGAGATATTTCTTAACCTCAAACGCTAACAAACCAAGCTAAAGACAAACTTGAAGTTAGATTTGCGGCGTTTTTCTCGGTTTAAATAGACCTTCATTTTCATGCCGAGCTCTACATACGATTTCATTAAATATGTATGACTGATTTCTGGATATTACGTCAATTAAGTGGTAAAAATTAATGAAAATGACATCAACATTGTACAAATAACAACTTCAAGCAATGTGAGAAATTCCACTTGTATAAGTTTCATAATTTATTAAGTATAGGAAAGTTTCTATCATTTTCTTATAGTAGCCTATCTATGTACTATGAATATGTATATTTTCATAGTAATAACAATAAATACCGATAAAATAAGAAGACCAACGCCAGTGTTTCATTTTCACACGTTTTCTATTATTATTTTCGCGATTTCCCGCTGAAAACCGTCGTGTCTCCCAATGCAACGTATGTAATTCATAGTATAATTGGGTGATCTCCCACTTAGACTGAGGATAAGTGGTAGAGAGGGCTTTGCAGCCCTAACTTCGCCTCATGAAGTAACAATAAAGTCGTTTTTCATTTCATTTCGAAACGCCAGTCTAAATATAAACCCAAACTAAATGGCACGTAGGGAGGGTAGTTCCCCTGCAAAGTAAGCATACTGGAAAGTACCGTATAATTTAGCTCCAGTTCATAATTTACTCTGATCTAAAATTATGGTTGGTCTAAAAATTTGATAGATTTTATTCAAAATATATTTTTACATATTGCGTATATGTCTCATGGACGATGCTGAAGAGATATAATATTATTTAAATGGTTGGCAATGCAATATAAATTTAATTTCAAATTTCAAAATCAATGGAGTTTATTAAAAATAATAATAATAAATAAATAAAAAACATAAATTGAAAAAAATTAAAAAAAAAGATAACGAAGGCTACAGGAATTATGATTATGAATACTCTCCCTACTTACAATATTTATCTAGGGGGGAGGGGAAGGGGAGTAAGCCTAGTTAACAAAACGTATAAACTAAAAATAATTATTTTTTGTACTTATACAGTATGAATTAACTAGACTAACAATTTCATCAATATAAACAAATGTTACATTACTTTTTAAATGAAGAAATATGTTATCTGCTGTTTTATGTAATGTCAAATTTATATACACTGTTTACATTATGATTATTTATACATGGATTACAGTTTGTAATATATTTCATATTCTAATTACATTAAAGCGTTAAGTAAAATGTATTTAACAGTAAAATAGCATATCTAACAGTAGTTCAGCATGTAGAAAGAGAATTGAGATCGCTGACAGACTACTTTATCAGGTGACTATGCGTGGGGGTGGGGGGGGGGAGAGACAGAGTCTGTCGCGCATGCGCTGTCCAGACGCCACTTACCGTGGGTTCATGTATACCCGTTTGCATCGGGAGACACTTGCGCCTCGCAGCGGAAAGTCGCCCAAGTAGCTATGTAAACGGGCGGAATGAGTTCGTAATACAGTTCGTAAGGTTTTCATAAATATGATATGAAATACATTTAAATTGTGACATATTATATCGTTTATTTAAAATCAGAATTGTTTAATACTGTTCTCAAATATTTATTGTATAGTTAAAACAATGAAAACTTTTTAAAAATAGGCAACAAAATTAGTTTTAAATCATGGTAAATCTGAAAGTGGTAATTTTATAGTAAAAAGAGCTTATTTAAAAACATAAAATATTTTTAGTATTATTAAAATATAAAAACAAAAATTAATGTGTGTCGTGTGGCATGGTAAGTTATTGTACAGCAAAAACATGGCCGAAGCTTTGTGTAGACTCATTGTACATTCTCTTTGGGTGTAATGAAATATCTCTCTTTACAAGTCCGTCATAAATATTCCAGTTTGCTCGGTCATAGTTTCTTTTTTGTTTTGAATGTTTGAATATTTAAACCATTCCCAATCATTGTGAGTTCAAAATCACGGTAGTTTTGAAGGGCATGTGAAAGTAAAGTAATTTTATTTATCATTTACTCTGTATTTGGAATGATTGGTGGGGGGGGGGGGGCCTCGTCACATAATGACAACAATGTCGAAAGTTTACGATCTAAATATAAAATTCAATTATTAAAGATAATAGAAAACATTTTAATGTTAGAATAATTTTACTTACTGCCCACATTAAAACGCATTATTAATATACATATAGGCTAAAACACAGAGTGTCCAGCTTAAATGATCCCAAATTTAACGGAATGGATTTTTCAGTTCAAAACAAACAAAAATGAGTCCTACCTCGTGTGTGTCTGTTTTTGCTTTGTACAATAAGTTAAATGTATCAAAACTTGGCTAAGATACAATACTGGAATTTGGTATGAACGTATATACCGTCTTCAAATTGTCCATGCCTGAAAATACGTTTTAAACGGTGGCAATCAAAATATTTCAAAGTTAAATGTAAAAAATAGAAATTAAAAAAAAATGTTTAAAGATACAAGATTTTCGCACGTTTAAAAGATAACATTTTGTTACAAAAAGTATGCACATACGTGTAGTGAGCTGGAAACCCTTTACAATTTTATAATGCAAAACTAGGACTACTCAAATCACCTAAATTGTAAAAACAAATTTATATAGCAACCAAATGTGACTGTGTGTAAAGAGGTTTAATATTAGTTTATGCTATAACACTAATCAAAAACGCAAACTAAACGGCGCCTAGAGGAGAGAGAATGTTTTACTTCTCCCGCCACAGTTCCCCTCCAGCGGCAGTGAGCTGCGAGGTACAGTCACATACAAAACGTATTAAATCAATGATAGTAAAATATTTTAGCTGTGGTTAGAACAATCTTAACTAAAGTTGGAGAAACTGACAAATACTCTATCAATTAAACCATTAAGAGTACTTCAATAGAACACAGTTGATTAAATAGCACAAAAGAAGATCCAATATAAACACTGTGGCAAGTAGGATCATTGTTGTAATGACAGATTCATACTTCTAGCAGTGACTGTACTAAAACATAAGACAGTGCGTGGTGGGTGTAACCAACTTCTTTCTCAGCTATGTTACATTAATTTAGTTTCTTTGATAACTTGATCAAATATATTATTTAAATTAAATTTAATTCTTTTTTAGTCTCAGGGTTAAATGTAGGTAAATTGGTGGAGCTGTAAAATACAATAGATTTAGACTGGTTTGACAAAACTAGTTTATTGATACATTTCTTTGATTCTTTTTTACTTCACTTTTTTTTAATAAATTTTTTTATTACAACAAAATTGAAATTGAGTTAATTGTCTAAACAAAACTGTTTTCTAAAAATTGATTTAAATCTAATTTATAACTAGAACTTATCTTATTGGAATTCAACATTTTCTTGGTGGAAAACCGCATGTTCCTCAATCACGCGCTACTATCTCGTCAAATTCAATCTTATTTACTGCACAACAAATCCATATCTATCTAAATTTTCTTTGAAAACAAAACTATGATATTACTTTTAAAGGATTTACTTATATTTTAAACACAATCACACGCAGTTTAATATATTTCATCGAGAGGAACACCTTGTCCAGTGTTAGTTCTTCTAAAGATGATGGCAGAGTGGGGTGAGTGATATCTTCAGGACGCTCAGCTTGGGTTCCCCCCACTTACGTTATTTTCCGTTGGATATTCGATTTTTTGCCTCTTCCATACAGTTCGTCCCCGGCAGGTGCTGCACTCCACCAGTCATCCTGTTTACTAAAAACGTTGTTTGGACTTGACTTCTGCTTGGTCACAGTGACTCCCCTTTGGGTTTGTCATGTGGACTCTTCTTCTGAGAATTTAGTCGAAAACAGACATGCTCCACCCTTACAAACAATGACGGGAAGAATGTTGTTTATTCAATTCTTAGAAAACATCTGTCACGATGTCTCTATCCACGTTCCTAACTGGCAGGTTATTTACTTACAACGATTTCAGAATATTTGTTGTTTATTTTAATTAAATATGTTTATTTCTTCAAGAAAATAATTTATGATTTATTTAATTTAATTAATTTATTCGTCAATTTGGTGGACTTGTTACATGGGGGACAAAGTCTGTCGCGCATGCGCTGTTCGCAGGCCATTTACAACCAGTTGGATACTACTTACACGTTCTATGACCTGGTAGTTAATATTATTCACCATGATACATTCCTTAATTACTAAACGGCCTCTCCAGCAATATATTGTAAATAATATCATTAAAATGTCGTTACCACAAATATTAATAATATTCACTTAGAACATTTGGAAACTCTAAACCGGTATTTTGCGCAGAATCAATCTAAACTATTTTGTGTTATTGATTGTCCATTTAATTCCTTTTCATTAATTGTCGATGATTGTGATTTTGTAGTAAAATTAAGCTTTAAAAACTATTGAAAATAACAACAATAAAAAACACAATATATTAATAAATTGAATACTAATAATTTTATTTAAATAGTTTGTGTTTGTAAGGTAGCTTAATTAGGTTTTCCATATTTAGTTATTATTTCAGAAAGGTTTGAAATACAACTTAAATTATTCTTACAGTTTTATTTTTTGAAGTATTTCGTTTTCCTAAATGAATCTGGAATGTAAATCGGATCATATTGCCCGGTAAGTCATAATTTACTCATAATACACACCTACACACACACACACACACACACACACACACACACACACACACACACACACACACACACACACACACACACACACACACACACACACACACACACACACACACACACACACACACACACACACACACACACACACACACACACACACACACACACACACACACACACACACACACACACACACACACACACACACACACACACACACACACACACACACACACACACACACACACACACACACACACACACACACACACACACACACACACACACACACACACACACACGCACGCACGCACGCACACGCACGCACGCACGCACGCACACACACACACACACACACACACACACACACACACACACACACACACACACACACACACACACACACACACACACACACACACACACACACACACACACACACACACACACACACACACACACACACACACACGCACGCACGCACGCACGCACGCACGCACACGCACACGCACACGCACACGCACACGCACACGCACGCACGCACACACATATATATATATATTTATTTATTTATTTATAAAAGGCAAAACCGTAGCTGACTCCCTCATCACTAATTATTCAACTTCTCATGTAGGTAGAGAGCGGAAATTGAGTATTTAGGTCTTAAAAGAACAACTAAAATAGTTTAATTTTGATAATACACTCCTAAACGGTATAAACTACCACTAAAAGATTGTTCCATAAGATAACATTGGATTGATTTTAGTAAATTAATAATAGCTGTTTTGTAAATAAGTAAACATATCTATTTTATATGTTTGACACCATCCTGTTGATCCATTAAAAGTTTAATCTTTCTGCTAAACAAAAACAAGTTAAATGAACTCGTTTGAAATATGCTAAGAAATACCATTGGGTGTTTATACAAATAAATAGGTAGCTACTCAAGAAGTGTGAGTGAAATACTGTAAATAAATTTAATTTTGTGATTTTACGTTATACAGTTAACATACCATTATTTGTAGTCAAAAGTCACATTTTGAGCCCGAAGGCCGAAGTGTATCGAACGCAACAAGCGTTGGGGTTGGCACGCAAGGCGTGCATGGGTGTCCCATTATACTCAATAAAAGAAAGATATTTTTAATCAGTTAGTAGTTTTAAAAATATTTAAAATGTCGTTGTTTTGATAAATAAAGAATTATAATTGTTATATTTGAGTTTTATTGTAAATTATGAAATTAATTTAAAGGACAAAATACCCCCATTCTGATATAAAATACATAAATATAATAATGTTTACATTATTACATTGAATAAAAATAATAAATTTTAATACTGTACAACTTTGATTGAAAAGCAGTGTCATTTAATTTATCTACATTAAGTAATTGTTGTTGTTGAAAACTTTAACTGCGGCAATCTAGTTTAATAATAAGAGTTGAGTGTAGAACTTCTTGGAAGTATTGAATCTGTGAAATAAAAGCCCTTTCATACAAAGTTGGACTTTATTAAGTTTGGCTTCTTCGGTGAAAAGCTGCAGTTAATATGAGTTTAAGTGACCTTAATTTGTAAAATTGACACTCGTCTATCAAGACCAATATCTACGATTTGTTTTAAAACTTAGGAAAGCTGAGAACTGTTTATCTTCTAAGTTGGTATGTGTTCCTTACACATACTGTTGACGATATAAATCACAATTTAGTGCGTTGTTTATTAAAAATAAATACTATTATTAAATACTAGAACAACATTGATCAAATTACTCATTTCTTATGAAGTCTTAACTAAATTAAAGATTGAACAAATAAACAAATCCTTTTTATTATAATGATTCTTTACATCGTACTTTCTTTATTGACTAAGTAACACTACACAAAACAGTATTTACATAAAGTCACCTTCTCCTCATACCTTTATAGTGTTATTGTTCATTTGTTGAACGCCCCGACTTGACTTCAGTGCCCTCTTGCAGCAAATGCTGGAACTACGAGCAGTTTGGGAATACAACAACCAATGGTGTAACGATGTAAGCCAGAAAAAACCTATCTACATCTTGCATTGTTGCCAAGTTTCAGCACCCATTTTATAACCTACTTCTTTAATATTGTTATTTTGAGTATGAGTTAATCCACAGGATCGTGGACTTTCTTATTGTTAATATTGTCTTTAACATTTTTGTTTCCAATGTTTATAGATTGTTTTCATCACATTATTTATATCTTGTTTCATTATATTATAGTTTGAACTAAATAAAAATGCCTCTTCAATTGGATTTATACATCAACAAGTAATTATTGTCTGTCGAATGTCAAATGCAATACTCTTGGCAACACCGCGCACCTGAGTTTCACTCAAATCCCACTAAGCGCGATCGTGTCGAGTCTGGACTTTCATTAAATAAAGTATACCGATACTCTGGTCTCAATTAGGTTTGCGGATTCCTCATTTTGGTACAATAGGAAAGACTATTTATTACAATGCCATAAATCTTACTGCGCCCTTGCAGCTGAGTGAACACCACTCCCAAACCGAGCTCAAACTCCCCAGCGTTGTGAATGGAAACGGTTCACCAGATGTCGATCCAGCATCGTAGGGTAATGGGGAAGCTCGTTACTTCAGTTGGAAATCCTGGTAACGAACGTTGGAACTAAAGGGGCCGGGACCCGATGTGCTAACCACACAACTCACCCCCCACCCCACCCCCCACAAGTGGTCCTGTGGGGGAATTTGTAGTTTAGTATTATTGTTGCGTTTCGATAGTAGTAGCACATTCAACACGAGAACTTGCCAATCAATGTGCGGACATTTTCGTCAATTCACTACCAACTTTTTTGTATCGCAATTACGGTTAGGTTTAGTTTAGTTTAGTTTGAAAGGGGACATACAGTTGGTCCAGCCAACCCTTGCAACGAAGCCTGAGGCTTTTTGTGCCAATACCGGTGCCTAATCGTCGTAAAGCTGGCAATCCTTGACCAGGTCAAGGAGCTTCTTCACTAGATTAGTAATTTCCGACTGTCCCAGAGGTGAGCCTTCAAAAAGTACTCTTCTCCTGGCACCAAGAGCCTCACACTCTAGGACAATGTGTTCTGCCGACTCTTCGTCCTCCCCACAGAGGCGACAGATGGGATCCTCCGTAAAGAGTCCCACTGTTCTTAGATGCCTCCGGAATTTGCCGTGACCGGTGATGAGTCCCACCACCAGCTTAACGTGCAATTTACTCAACCCAAGAAGTGACTTTGTAAACTTCTGGGAAGGATTTCTGACAAGAACCTTGCCGAGTCTTTACCCTGAGAACCGCCGCCATCTTTCCAGATGTCTGGCGCTGACCCAGTTTTTGATTGCTGTTTTGACAGCTGCAGCCGAAACGCCGCAGGCCGGCTCAGGACCAATGAAGGGCTTGAGAGCACCCTCCCTAGCCAAGGCATCGGCCTGCTCGTTGCCTTCTAATCCCCTATGTCCTGGGATCCATTCCAGCAAGACCTGATTTCTTGAACCCAGGATGCTGAGGGACTCCACACATTCCCAGACTAGACCAGACGAAACCTTCCAGGAGTCAAGAGCCCCTAAGGCCGCCTGACTGTCTGAGAGGATGTGGATATGTTTCCCGCAAACCCCTCTCTCGACCGCCTGGGATGCACAATGAAGGATTGCGGCGACTTCAGCTTGGAAAGCGGTGCCATACACTCCCAGGCTCACGCTAGCGTTGGTCCTAGGGTCGCCAGTATAGACACCAAATCCAGCTCTGTTGCCCATTCTTGACCCGTCTGTGAACCATACAATTCGGTCGTGAGAAGAAACCGGGCTACTAACAGCGTCCCAGTACTCCCTCGACCTGAAATCCACATTATAGGGTCTGGTGAAAAGATACTTAGTCCCAATGAAGTCAGACTTCATTGAGAGTACCTCATCATTTACTAGATTGACCACTGAGGAGTGACCTGTACAGAACCCCCTCCAGTGGCCAGTCAGTTGAAGCCTGTAAGCCACCGCCCGAGCCTCCCCAATAATGAAGAGATCAAGGGGTGGCAGGTTAAGAAGAACCTCCAGTGCAATTGAAGGGGTCGACCTAAAGGCTCCTGTCATGCACATGCAGGCAAGTCTTTGTAGGCTATAAAGCCTACCCCGGACAGTTACCTGATTGACCTTAGGCCACCAGATCAAAGCCCCGTAAATAATTTGTGGTCTGATGACCGCTGTGTAAAGCCAGTGGCAGACATGGGGTAACAGGCCCCATGTGGAGCCCACGCAGCGCCTAGTGGTCACGAAGGACCATTTAGCTCTGCGGATGACTTTATCAAGGTGCAAGTTCCATGTCAGTTTCTGATCAAGGATTACTCCCAGATACTTAACCGACGATGAAACAGGCAGACACACTCCACCAAGGGCCAGGCCTCTGAAGGAGCCCTGAACCCTTTTCCTGGTGAAGGGGACAATTACTGTCTTGGAAGGGTTTATTGCAAGCCCTTCTCGTACACACCAGGAGTTCACTGCTTCCAGACTATCGTTCATGATGTCCGTAACCGTGCCCTGATACTTGCCACGGACCAATAGGACAAGATCGTCCGCATAGCCCTGTATGAAAATACCCTTTTCCGTGAGGCTGACTAGGAGATCATCCACCTACCAAGGTCCCACAGGAGGGGTGAGAGGACTCCCCCCTGCGGGCATCCTCGGCTCGCAGAAATCTCCACCACCTCACTTAGAAGGGTTGATTGAATTCTTCTGCCCCGTAACATGTGGTCGACCCACCTACAAATGGTGGGCTCTACACCACTTTGTCCCAGCGCACGAATAATTGACTGATATGAGGTGTTGTTGAATGCCCCCTCAATATCCAAAAAGGTTCCTAGAGCAATTTCTTTGTTCTCCAGGGAATGTTCAAGGTGACTGACCAAACAATGGAGGGCAGACTCGCAAGACTTCCCCGGGACATACGCATGTTGATTTCGATGTAAAGGGGAGTCTTTAAGCGCCCCTTCTCGAATGTGGAATTCTACCAGTCTCTCCATGGTCTTCACCAGAAACGAGGAAAGACTAATTGGCCTAAAGGATTTGGCGTTCGTGTAGTCACCACGACCCCGCTTAGGAATAAACACTACTTTGCTAACTCTCCAGGACTGAGGAATATACCCGAAGGCAAGACTCGCCATGAAGATTTCGCAAAGTAGAAAGTGGAGGTTCGGTGGACCCTTCTGCAACAATGCAGGAAAGACGCCATCGCCTCCTGGGGATTTAAATGGGCTGAACTTGTCGATTGCCCATTTAACTTTTGAAACGGTGACTATGCGTCTAGCTTGCCTCCAGTCCTCTCGAGTTGCCCTAGGTGTAGAGCTAATCTCTCGAGGGCCAGAGGCTTCCAGAGCATCGTCAACGAGATTCCCTGGGAAATGACACTCCAGAAGGAGCTTGAGCGTTTCACCAGGTAAAGTTGTCAATTCACCTGAGCTGGTTCTCAGACTGCCCATGGGGTTGATAGGTTCGCTAGCCAAGATTTTCTGGATTCTGGCTGCCTCTTTGATGGAGTCAATGCCCCTACAAAAGGTTTGCCATGAAGCCTTCTTGGCATCACGAATGGATGAATTGTAGTCGTTAAGAGCTAAACGATACTCTTCGCGACAATAGACCACCTTAGAGCGATTAAAAAGCATTCTCACGCGCCTTTTCTTAGCTTCCAGGGATTTTGACCACCACCCGATTTTTGATCTAGGCGGTGTGTTTGAAATTGGACAGTTTTGTATTTGTAACCGCCTGCTCCGGTTCAACGACAGACCTTATTCGTACTCTAACCCCCCCCCCCCCAGGGACCCAAGCCCGCAATGGCCGAAAGTTCCGCAGCATAGGACTCCCAGTCCGTCCGCCTAGGATTTCGGTGAGGAGAGGAAAAGGCTGACATTTTAGCTTTGATATCAAAACGAATGTACAGATGATCAGAAAGAGAAGGTTCGTCAGAGACCCGCCAGTTGTCAATTAGGCCTAGAGTGACCGCATTGCAAAGGGTCAGGTCTATGACTTCAGCTCTAACCCTATTCCTAAACGTGGGTTCATTGCCCCGATTTAGAATGAATAGATCGTTAGCAACAATGAAGTTTAATAGGTAATCACCCCTCCTGTTGGAGTCAGTTGAGCCCCATGCTTCATGATGGGCATTGGCGTCGCAGCTGACCAAAAGGTGCCGCCCCCCAATGGATTGTTTCTCTACCAGGGCTTCTAGTTCCCTGGAAGGGGGTGGATCCTGAGCATCATAGGGAAGGTACACAGAGCTGGCAATGAGCTCCCCATGCCCCTCCTCAGAGCTCAGTGTCATTCTCACAGTCGTGATGTCCCTGGAACAGAAATCAAACAGGGGAAATACTTCCATACCATTGCGTACCAAGATACAAGTCCTAGCATTATTGGTGGAACAAGAGGAAATTATCTTAACTTTTGCATCGGCCAGTCCTGCGATTCTGCCCTTGTGTAACCAAGGTTCTTGAATCAGGGCCAGGTCGATGTTGTGCAGTCATGGACTGACAGAAGGCTGCCGAGGCATCCCTACTGTGGTGCAGGTTGGCTTGGATCACCCTTGGCATTGTCCCTAGCCAGTACGACCACCGAGACCTGCCAGAGCCCCAACCTCAACTTATTGCTCTTGGCCTTAATGGCTGAGAGAACATAATCATCCACCAGGCAGACGAAGGTCTTTGCTCCTTCCGGATCGGCCTTCCGACTGATGATGGTCCATTCTCTCACATTGAGTTCCTTGTTTTGCTCTTCTACTAACTTCTGGATTCTGGACTCGTCCATCTTTCCGAGCTGCTTAGGCGTCTTGAACAGCACCTTGGTAGCCCGTAGGATGTCCTTTCGGTCACCGATCCTGAACTGGGCCCCCTCCCACAATTTGAGAGAGGGGACAGTTGTAGCGATCCATGTTTTTGTCTCCTTGTTTTCGGCGGAGACAATAAGAGCACCCCTCTCCATGTAGGAGTTGGTGAACAAAGGGAGCCCACCACTGTCCAGCGGGCATATCGACTCAACCAGAGCTGTCTGGATGAGGTTGCCCTGCTCTTCAGTGAGCTTGCTCCCCGGATAGTTAGGTGGCACAACCGCCACCTTAATTGATTTAAGAGCTTCAAGAAAGGTCTGAGAAGAGGTTCCCTGGGAACCTTCCTCGGCCTTCCTTTGTCTCTTTAAGTCCCTCTGAGCCTCCACGGGTGAAGGGGTCGAGCCCTGTGGGCATGCGCGTTTAGCGCCACCTTTAGAGCCGTCACCCTTCGCCTTAGGAGTCGCTCCACTCTGGCCCTCCGCGGGTGAAAGGGTCGAGCCCTGCGGGCGTGCGTATTTGGCGCCACCTTTAGAGCTTTCACCCTCCGCCTTAGGAGTCGCCGAAGAGGTTTTCTTTGAGGCTCGATACTTAGCAGGGTCCCACTGTACACCCTGCCGGGCAAGTTTCTCCTTCAGGAGTTTCTTCCTTTGATTGCCAGGAATGCGTCTCCTGGCTATCTTCATCCTATTCAGAGCCTCTGCTGTCCGATCGAGCTGATCAGAGCCTGGGCTCCGAAGAAGGGTGTTCTCGGAGTCAGAGAGCGACATGTCCCCCTCCACAGAATCCTTGACCCGAGCAGCGGGGACTTCAAGCTGGCCATCTTGGCTGCCTTCGTTCCCCGTGCCAAGGTCCTTGTCTGAGGGCTCCGAGCGGTCCTCAGCCAAGTTGGACTCAGAGTCAGAGAGAGACATGTCCCCCCCCCCCGACGTTGATTTGGCCCGAGCAATGGAAGACAAGGGCTGGCCAGTGTGGCTGCCCTCTGCTTCCATGCTCGGTTCATTGCCTAAGGACTCAATGCGGTCCTTAGGTGAAGGTTTTGTTTTGGTTTTTGGTATTTCTGGATCCATAGGATTCCCACGAGTAGCTAGGGAACTAAATGGTCTAGCCCCGACAGAGCTCCGCATGTCCGGGTAAGCCTATTTGAAACTGGATTTCGGCTGATGTCCAGAGTCCGCATGGTAACGACTGGTCTACCACCAATCATTCAGCCCTCGGCCCACGCTGTTCCACCTTGGCTTGGTTGGAAGGTGAGAAGGAAGAAACAGTGAAAAGGAGGGGTAAGGCAACAGAGTGGGGACAGAAAAGATAAGCTGCCTTGCAGCTTAGAGAACAGAGTTAGTAAGAGTGCGGGAAGAAGAAGTAGCACTCCACTGGAAGAAAGGTCCAGAGAAGATAAGGCTTCTGGACGAGGCACGGGAGAGTGGATTTTTGGTAGGATAAGGAATTAATGGGATAGGAGTGCTCTCAGTATCGGGATCACACTGAGAGCTGTGGGAAGGTACCCTCCTCCTTTCTCATTGGTTATGGGAAAGATGAGACCCTGGGCTTGGGACCGGTGCAGCGGAGTTTACGGTTAGGTTAGGTGACTCCTAAAGTTGAACACAAACGGTAAAATCCAATGCTGTACCCACCCGCCTCGCCGGTCATAATTATTGAGTTTATTTATACAATCGAAACGTGCAGCAAGCTTTCAGTTTACACTGTATCTTATTTATACCTAATTTAGAATAGCTGATGTTGTGTATAATGTATTAATGTTATTTAACAGTTGTTAATCGTATAAATTAATCAATTAATATAGCTACATAAGAATACCACAGGAATTTTGATATTCTGCTGACGTCTACTTCCTTGTAATATAACATAAGCAGTGCCAACATTGGCTATTGGCCGTTAAATTGACTAATTCTTATTCCTGTTTATATTTTCATTTCTTAGTATTGCATAGTATGATTATAAATCTGCTTTTATCACTAAAAACGTAAATGGAAAAAAGTTCTAATTGGGGGGATAAAATAGTAACTGAGAAAACGTATTAGGTTTTCTGCCTAGATTGGCCTAGATAACCAAAATTACGCTAACTTCTGACTGAATCCAGTGACTCGCCGTTCCAGGATATGAAGTCTTCACCAAGACAATGTGAAGGACTTGGTTGCTTTGGAACTTTGCTCTAAAACTGTTTATATCTTAACAAATATACATTGTAGCAATAAATTAACCTACCCGCCCACCCATACACGTACAGTGGTATTGACTCAACCGCCCACGCATACACGTACTGTGGTATTGACCTAACCACCCACCCATACACGTACAGTGGTATTGAGGCCAGTGGGACGGAGTCTTGAGGTCGGAGAGTAAAATCCTTTCTTAATGATCCTCTAGAGGCCAATATAAACCTATGTAAAAAATTTTAAGTAAATTGGACCTATAGTTTTGAAGAAATAGTGATGAGTGGTAAATGCTTTATATATATATATATATATATATATATATATATATATATATATATATATATATATATATATATATATATATATAGATTATCCACGGAATTTGCTAAAGCTATAAGCAAATATTTAAGGATACTAATATCTTTCTTTTTAAAATTTCACATTGTAAATTTTATTAATATAAAATGGGTAAATAATTTACTTTTAAATATATAACATTACATGTGAAATATTAATTCTGTGAATTATAATCACAAACCCGTCTAACCAACGTAAACATTTATAAAGTAGTTCTTAATTTAACTAATGCTTACCTCTGTGTGATTTGTCTAATACTGCAATAAAAATAAACACTTCATTAGAATATATTGACTAAGTGTTCACAAATTAGATTTTAAGTTTGTGAAACGTTTACAAAAGTTAAATATTAAATAATTATTATATATATTATAACTATGCATGAGCTCTGAATGGTGTCTCATTTTCCTAGATCTGTAACAAGTAACAAAATATAGTACAATCATAATATAAATGAGTCAAAGTATTTTTTATACAAATTAATGCAATGGCTTCTCAAAATATCTTATTTAACATAATTCAGCCTCATTCACGATACATCTACACTTAAATACACTATCACTCAACTTACACACACATACCTAGCGTGGATGTGCGCATAAATTTGCTCACACACAGATCAATAATGTCTTGAAATAGAGAACCGAAAAAGCTAAATATGTTTTACCAATCATAAAAATGTGTCCAAAGACCTTCAAGGACTAATGTACTGTACACGTAAATATATATTGATCAAAATATATTACTCAATACAACTTTCCACCTCAATACAATACAATACAATCGAATACCTGACCATGTGGTTGTGGGTAGTTACCAAATGGACTTCTGCTTAGTCAAGAATAATTTAGACCACAGTATAGTTAACTAGGACTGATATCAGGTTAATTTGGACCACAGTATAGTTAACAAGCACTGATATCAGGTTAATTTGGACCACAGTATAGTTAACAAGAACTGATATCAGGTTAATTTGGACCAAAGTATAGTTAAAAAACACTGATGTCAGGTTAATTTGGACCACAGTATAGTTAACAAGTACTGAAATCAGGGTAATTTGGACCACGGTATAGTTAACAGGGACTGATATCAGGTTAATTTGGACCACAGTATAGTTAACAAGCACTGATATCATGTTAATTTGGATCACAATATAGTTAACAAGCCCTGATAGCAGGTTAATTTGGATCACAGTATAGTTAACAAGTACTGATATCAGGTTAATTTGGACCACAGTATAGTTTACAAGACTGATATCAGGTTAATTTCTACCACAGTATAGTTAACGGGCACTGATAACAGGTTAATTTGGACCTCCGTATAGTTAACAAGGACTGATATCAGGTTAATTTCTACCACAGTATAGTTAACAAGGACTGATATCAGGTTAATTTGGATCACATTTTAGTTAACAGGCACTGATATCAGGTTAATTTAAACCACATTATAGTTAACAAGCACTGATATCAGGTTAATTTGGACCACATTATAGTTTACAAGCACTGATATCAGGTTATTTTGGACCACAGTTAAGTTAATCAAGCCATCACTGATATCAAGCTTTATCAGACTGCATAACTTTAGAGGAGAACTTGGCAAACGGTAATTTAATGTTTGGCAGCTGTCCAATAAACTCCAATAATTAATATTGAATTAAATTCTTGGAGTTCTGAATTAAATACTTCAACTGAATGAATGTCCCATCCATTATTAGGTTATAACTCTACCGGTATAAATGAAAAATGAAAGTGTTTTACAATCTGAAAAAGTAATGTTAACTTTGTTAGTTGTGACATAAAAATAAAACAGTAACAACTATATTTCACACTGTTCTAACAAATTATACAAGATTGATATTTTTTATTTAATTGTTTTTAGTTATTAAATTAAACTAAGCTACTTATTATAAAATTAGCTTAGTTATTCGAGGGGTAAATGATTGATCTAACCTAACCTCAACCATTGATTTTATACACAAATAGATTTACCATCCAAAGTTTAATTTTGAGTCTCAAAATATGAGCTGTGTTTTGTGGTCCATTTTGGAGCGCTAGTGTAGTCATATGTAAATGTAATGCAGTTTAAACCAACTGTGGTTGTGGGCCTCACTAACTAAAAAATTTACAGGCAATAATATTCATGTTAGGTGGAACATATATTTTAGGTAAGAAATAATCTAGGCCTAAACTAACCTAACATAATCTAACCAAACCTAACTTAAACTAACCTAACCTAATCTAACCTAACTCAACCCGACATAACCCGAACTCACCCGACTTGATCTGACCTGATCTGATCAAAGATTTTGAATTGTTTCATGATTTTAGAAATGTTTCAGGAATTTTGATGTTTTTGAGATTAACATGTATTTTCAAAATATTTTTTATTTTTGAGATAATTTTCAACAATTTTGACTTTTTATGATTTTCATGTACTCGTATTTTCGACAGTTCAAAAAAATTGTTTGAGGTATTTCATTATTTTAAACATTATTCGTGAATTCCGATGTTTTTTTGTGATTTTCACATTTTTCAAGATTTTCGAGATTTTTCATAAGCTCGTTGTGTGAGGAGTGAATTAGTTAACCATCAAGTTACGTTCTGGGAGGGTTAAATGAGTTGTCTGACAAGCTTGGTTGTGTGAAGCGTAAAGGAGTGATCTAACTAGCTTGGTTGTGTGAAGGATAAATGAGTGATGTGACAAGCTTCGTTGTGTGAAGGGTAAATGAGTTATCTGACAAGCTTCGTTTAGTGAAGGGCAATTAAGTGATCTAACTAGCTTGGTTGAGTGAATGGTAAATGAGTGATCTGACTAGCTTGGTTGTGTGAATGGTAAATGAGTGATCTGACTAACTAGGTTGTGTGAAGAGTAAATGAGTGATCTGACAAGTTTTGTTGTGTGAAGGGTAATTAAGTGATCTAACTAGCTTGGTTGTGTGAAGGGTAAATGAGTGATCTGACTAGCTTGGTTGTGTGAATGGTAAATGAAATGAAATGAAATGAAATGAAAATTGTCTTTATTAGGCGGAGTTAGGACTATTAAGTCCTCTCTTCCACTCAACCTTAAATGAGTGATCTAACTACCTTGGTTGTGTGAAGGGTAAATGAGTGGATCTAACTAGCTTGGTTGTGTGAAGGGTAAATGAGTGGATCTAACTAGCTTGGTTGTGTGAAGGGTAAATGAGTGGATCTAACTAGCTTGGTTGTGTGAAGGAAAAACGAGTGATCTAACTGGCTTGGTTGTGTGAAGGGTAAATGAGTGGATCTAACTAGCTTGGTTGTGTGAAGGGTAAATGAGTTATCTGACTAGCTTGGTTGTGTGAAGGGTAAATGAGTGGATCTAACTAGCTTGGTTGTGTGAATGGTAAATGAGTTATCTGACTAGCTTGGTTGTGTGAAGGGTAAATGAGTGGATCTAACTAGCTTGGTTGTGTGAAGGGTAAATGAGTGGATCTAACTAGCTTGGTTGTGTGAAGGGTAAATGAGTGGATCTAACTAGCTTGGTTGTGTGAAGGGTAAATGAGTGATCTAACTAGCTTGGTTGTGTGAAGGATAAATGAGTGATCTAACTAGCTTGGTTGTGTGAAGGGTAAATGAGTGATCTAACTAGCTTGGTTGTGTGAAGGGTAAATGAGTGATCTAACTAGCTTGGTTGTGTGAAGGGTAAATGAGTGATCTAACTAGCTTGGTTGTGTGAAGGGTAAATGAGTGATCTAACTGGCTTGGTTGTGTGAAGGGTAAATGAGTGATCTAACAGGCTTGGTTGTGTGAAGGGTAAATGAGTGATCTAACTAGCTTGGTTGTGTGAAGGGTAAATGAGTGATCTAACTAGCTTGGTTGTGTGAAGGGTAAATGAGTGATCTAACTAGCTTGGTTGTGTGAAGGGTAAATGAGTGATCTAACTAGCTTGGTTGTGTGAAGGGTAAATGAGTGATCTAACTAGCTTGGTTGTGTGAAGGGTAAATGAGTTATCTGACTAGCTTGGTTGTGTGAAGGGTAAATGAGTGTGATCTAACTAGCTTGGTTGTGTGAAGGGTAAATGAGTGATCTAACTAGCTTGGTTGTGTGAAGGTAAATGAGTGATCTAACTAGCTTGGTTGTGTGAAGGTAAATGAGTGATCTAACTAGCTTGGTTGTGTGAAGGGTAAATGAGTTATCTAACTAGCTTGGTTGTGTGAAGGGTAAATGAGTTATCTAACTAGCTTGGTTGTGTGAAGGGTAAATGAGTGATCTAACTAGCTTGGTTGTGTGAAGGGTAAATGAGTTATCTAACTAGCTTGTTTGTGTGAAGAGTAAATGAGTGATCTAACTAGCTTGGTTGTGTGAAGAGTAAATGAGTGATCTAACTAGCTTGATTGTGTGAAGGGTAAATGAGTGATCTAACTGGCTTAGTTGTGTGAAGGGTAAATGGGTGATCTAACTGGCTTGGTTGTGTAAAGGGTAAATGAGTGATCTAACTAGCTTGGTTGTGTGAAGGGTAAATGAGTTATCTAACTAGCTTGGTTGTGTGAAGGGTAAATGAGTTATCTGACTAGCTTGATTGTGTGAAGGGTAAATGAGTTATCTGACTAGCTTGGTTGTGTGAAGGGTAAATGAGTTATCTAACTAGCTTGGTTGTGTGAAGGGTAAATGAGTTATCTGACTAGCTTGGTTGTGTGAAGGGTAAATGAGTTATCTGACTAGCTTGGTTGTGTGAAGGGTAAATGAGTTATCTGACTAGCTTGGTTGTGTGAAGGGTAAATGAGTTATCTGACTAGCTTGCTTGTGTGAAGGGTAAATAAGTTATCTGACTAGCTTGGTTGTGTGAAGGGTAAATGAGTTATCTGACTAGCTTGGTTGTGTGAAGGGTAAATGAGTGATCTAACTAGCTTGTTGTGTGAAGAGTAAATGAGTGATCTAACTAGCTTGATTGTGTGAAGGGTAAATGAGTGATCTAACTAGCTTGTTGTGTGAAGGGTAAATGAGTGATCTAACTAGCTTGATTGTGTGAAGAGTAAATGAGTGATCTAACTGGCTTGGTTGTGTAAAGGGTAAATGAGTGATCTAACTAGCTTGTTGTGTGAAGTGTAAATGAGTGATCTGACTAGCTTGTTGTGTGAAGAGTAAATGAGTGATCTGACTAGCTTGTTGTGTGAAGAGTAAATGAGTGATCTAACTGGCTTGGTTGTGTAAAGGGTAAATGAGTGATCTAACTAGCTTGTTGTGTGAAGTGTAAATGAGTGATCTAACTAGCTTGTTGTGTGAAGAGTAAATGAGTGATCTGACTAGCTTGTTGTGTGAAGAGTAAATGAGTGATCTAACTGGCTTGGTTGTGTAAAGGGTAAATGAGTGATCTAACTAGCTTGTTGTGTGAAGTGTAAATGAGTGATCTAACTAGCTTGTTGTGTGAAGAGTAAATGAGTGATCTAACTAGCTTGATTGTGTGAAGGGTAAATGAGTGATCTAAGTAGCTTGTTGTGTGAAGGGTAAATGAGTGATCTGACTAGCTTGGTTGTATGAAGGGTAAATGAGTGATCTAACTGGCTTGGTTGTGTGAAGGGTAAATGAGTGATCTAACTAGCTTGGTTGTGTGAAGGGTAAATGAGTGATCTAACTAGCTTGTTGTGTGAAGAGTAAATGAGTGATCTAACTAGCTTGATTGTGTGAAGGGTAAATGAGTGATCTAACTAGCTTGTTGTGTGAAGGGTAAATGAGTGATCTGACTAGCTTGGTTGTGTGAAGGGTAAATGAGTGATCTAACTAACTTGATTGTGTGAAGGGTAAATGAGTGATCTAAGTAGCTTGTTGTGTGAAAGGTAAATGAGTGATCTAACTGGCTTGGTTGTGTGAAGGGTAAATGAGTTATCTGACTAGCTTGGTTGTGTGAAGGGTAAATGAGAGTGATCTAACTAGCTTGGTTGTGTGAAGGTAAATGAGTGATCTAACTAGCTTGGTTGTGTGAAGGGTAAATGAGTGATCTAACTAGCTTGGTTGTGTGAAGGTAAATGAGTGATCTAACTAGCTTGGTTCTGTGAAGGAAAATGAGTGATCTAACTAGCTTGGTTGTGTGAAGGGTAAATGAGTTATCTGACTAGCTTGGTTGTGTGAATGGTAAATGAGTGATCTAACTAGCTTGGTTGCGTGAAGGGTAAATGAGTTATCTGACTAGCTTGGTTGTGTGAAGGGTAAATGAGTGATCTAACTAGCTTGGTTGTGTGAAGGGTAAATGAGTTATCTGACTAGCTTGGTTGTGTGAAGGGTAAATGAGTTATCTGACTAGCTTGGTTGTGTGAATGGTAAATGAGTTATCTGACTAGCTTGGTTGTGTGAAGGGTAAATGAGTTATCTGACTAGCTTGGTTGTGTGAAGGGTAAATGAGTTATCTGACTAGCTTGGTTGTGTGAATGGTAAATGAGTTATCTGACTAGCTTGGTTGTGTGAAGGGTAAATTAGTTATCTTACTAGCTTGGTTGTGTGAAGGGTAAGTGAGTTATCTTACTAGCTTGGTTGTGTGAAGGGTAAATGAGTTATCTGACTAGCTTGGTTGTGTGAAGGGTAAATGAGTTATCTGACTAGCTTGGTTGTGTGATGGGTGAATGAGTTATCTGACTAGCTTGGTTGTGTGAAGGGTAAATGAGTTATCTGACTAGCTTGGTTGTGTGAAGGGTACATGAGTTATCTGACTAGCTTGGTTGTGTGAAGGGTAAATGAGTTATCTGACTAGCTTGATTGTGTGAATGGTAAATGAGTTATCTGACTAGCTTGGTTGTGTGAAGGGTAAATGAGTTATCTGACTAGCTTGGTTGTGTGAAGGGTAAATGAGTTATCTAACTAGCTTGGTTGTGTGAAGGGTAAATGAGTTATCTGACTAGCATGGTTTTTTGAAGGGTAAATGAGTTATCTGACTAGCTTGGTTGTGTGAAGGGTAAATGAGTTATCTGACTAGCTTGGTTGTGTGAAGGGTAAATGAGTTATCTGACTAGCTTGGTTGTGTGAAGGGTAAATGAGTTATCTGACTAGCTTGGTTATGTGAAGGGTAAATGAGTTATCTGACTAGCTTGGTTGTGTGAAGGGTAAATGAGTTATCTGACTAGCTTGGTTGTGTGAATGGTAAATGAGTTATCTGACTAGCTTGGTTGTGTGAAGGGTAAATGAGTTATCTGACTAGCTTGGTTGTGTGAATGGTAAATGAGTGATCTAACTAGCTTCGTTGTGTGAAGGGTAAATGAGTAAATCAACAAGCTTTGTTGTGTCATGCAAGTTAGACCCCTCTCATGTATAAAGGGTGTAACTGAAATACTTGAGACAAATTTAAGGAGGTTGTTCCTGGGGTCAAAACAAACCTTAAAGTTCCTCTAAGCATATGTCCTAATATGCACAGTTTTCTGTATGTCCGTCTGTGTTTTCTACATTATATTTTTTATCAGCAACTATATAAGGTAGAGTGTTTAAATTTGGCACATTTGCTATACTTGTAATATTCTATTACATAAAAGATTGAACAAAAAATCGTTGGAAAATTTCAAAATGGTGGCTGGATAAAAACTGGGACGTTAAATTCCATGAAAACTACACCATATATAAAAAAGCACAAAACTAATAAACTGTAGAAAATATTATTACAACACTAACGATACCTTGTTTATTGAAAACAAACAAGAAATGCATACTTTGTGGTATTTTCTTTAATCTAGGTACACTTGAAGAACGAAAATTCATTTTTAAAAAAACCTTGCATATTAGGACATATGTATAAAAGAACTTTTGGTTTGTTTTGACCCCGGGAACAACCTCCTGAAGTTTGTCCAAGTATTTCAGTTACATTTTGTAAATAGGTCGGCCATGACGATATTCCCGTAAATAGCATGAACGGAGATATTCCTGACATGAAAAGGAGAAGTCAGATACAAAATTGCCAAGGGGTTAATGACGTAGACTGTTGATTATGGATGTTCTTTGGAGAGAGACTGCAATTAGTGGATTTGAAGAAATAAATTAGTGGTGTACTTTCACACAGGCCTTGTGTACATGGTCAAAGTGTTGGTGGATCATGGGTCGTCGGAGGGAGTATGGTTTGGTTTAACTACTGTTTCACCAACCAGCATTACCAGATTAGTAAATTAAATAAACCTGCCCTCGGTAGGTATAAAAATAAATTGTAATAATTACTAATGGAACACAGAGAAAATTGATTAAAGTAAAATACGGTCCCTTGTAACACGCGAATACAACTTCCATAAATTCCCTTGACAATATTCTTATGTACTGTGGTGGGATGTAAAAACAGATTCTATTAACCCAGAATCGTACAATATTCACGCTAGAATCCAATTTTGAAAATAAAATGGAAAAGGTTATTTCCCCCTCCCATTATATTTTTTGGGTTTAGATTATCTTCCTGTAAGGAAGTTTATTGTTTTTTTTTCAATATAAAATTGAAAGAAAAATGTGTTATATTTACGACATTTCATTTAGGAAATATTTATTAATAATAAAATATATTATTTGACGACATATTTAAATTATTTAGTATATAATTTTAATGTTCACCACCATTCTCTAATAAGTTATTTAAGGTTTTTATAAGATAACATAAGCTTTATTCATATTTGTGAGGAAATGTCGTCAAAAATACGTGTTGTTTACTAGTCCGTTAATCTTGACTGAACAGAAATTCAAAACAAGATTTTACTAATATTAATATAATTCAAAACTCGTAGCAGTTTTTTAGATTAGTATCTATACTCTACGTGTTGATCAATACAATTGGGATTAGTGCTGTGCGTGTAAAGGTGGAAGGCTGGGAATGCTATAAACAATGGCGTGACGATATAAGCGAGCTGTAACCATAGTAACACCTTTACGTCTTACATTATTGCAACGTTTCAGTTGTTTAAATATACTTGTTTTATAAACTTCTTCATTTTAAAGATTTGTTTACAATTCTTTATGTTTTGTTTTTGTCACATTATCTACGGGTTGTTCTGTCGTATTATTGAACCAATATGAGGTAACTCTTGAAGCAGATTCCCTTGTACCTTACTATCAGTCTTATATAGTACCTTACTAACACACTTGGCAACACCGCGCGTCAGAGCTACACTCGAATGTCACTAATTTTGTTCATATGAAGTTGGGAGATGCATTAAATTAAGTATATTGATACACTTACTTTACATGCCAAACGGCTAATTTTTAAGCCCAACTAGGGTTTTCTAAAATTTCCAATAATTCATAATGGTAAATAAACATAACTAATTCTCCACAATAAATGTTTGTAAATTATAACAAATCCTAGAGTTTCTTAGCAACGATGATTGTAAAGTAAAAATGTTTAACTTTAAATTACAAGAGACAAAGATACACAAAACACTAGACGTGAAATTGTGTCGGCACTAGTGGCGCAGTGCTGTAACCCAGCTACTTGGGGACAAAGCGTTGTGGAGATTGTAAGCGATATGTTTCATGCTACGTTCTCCCAATACGATACAGCAACGGCTCAATGGTTGCCATCGTTGTGAACATTACTTGAGAAGTCTGGGGTGTCCATTTTGGTTGTTAGTCTGGATGTTGGGTAGGGAAGAGAACTGAGTAGCAGGCTTGTGATTAGTAATCAGACCAACACTACGTGATTCGGATTCCACGTCAAGCTGTAGGTCCCTTAGTTTCTCTGGCTGTTGGATATTATTAAATAGTTCTTTCTCAAGAATACCCGACATTATTTACACCTAGTAACAATGACTACACTCGTTCATCTATATTCATCACACTCATTCACCCCTCATATTTGCCCATATTTCTACGTTCGGTGTCTTACTAACGAACGAAATTTAAGTGGTAGTTGGATATATTTCCATAGCTACACCTACTCGAGTGTTAAATCCAAAGTACAGTTTAAGGTACAACGTGGTATCTGAAGCCATACAATAGGGAACTTAGTGAACAAGCCCGGCAGTGGTTATGTCAGCTGATAAGCCGGGCCCAAGTTTACTTAACACACAAGTAAGGTCAGATGGACGTTTATGTTCTGGGTTAAAGCTGGAATATTTAATATTTCAAGCAGTAATGTGGACGATTTTACTTTCGTATTATAGTTTAGTTACTGTTATAATACTTATAATAAATATACTACCACATTCATGTTATACTTAAATTACGTTAGTGTTGATGTTCTGTAGTTACTTCAAACTTTGAGTCCGTAGTCCAAGGTTCGAATCACCTGTAATGTTCAGTACTTAATTCATTGAATGAAGTATCTGCATATGTTTACTGCTAATTTTAAGTAGTGAGTGAAATTTTTATCTTAAAAAAAATAATATTTTATTTAAAAAATTTAAAACAGCCTTATTCTAAAAAATACCACTTTAAGATTAATAATTGAAACTCGATGTATAAAAAGTAAAGGCATTATCATTCAGTATGTTGGTTAGAACAAAGTACAACAGAAAATAAATAAAAATAAACTATAAAGCTTTTGCACGTGTACCGGGTCTTTTTACCGGTACTTTTTTTTGGTTACGTTTCGTTTTCGTTTGCCAAGCTGCCTGAGATCGCTCTTGCGCTGCCGATATGTTACTTTCGTGGCCGTTGGCTCAGACATTGGTCTTTCCGTGATTTCAGCTCTCGATCTGTCTGGTTGTACGGTCTGTTATACTTGTCTCCTTCAGCTACCCGAACCAGGAGCATGTCTGGCTAAAAACGTAAGTTGTTCAATATTTCACCAAAAGGGGATTTTATTTAATAACGTTTTTTACTTTCTTTAATTCGGATCTTCCCAGAGATTCCAGCTGACTCCCTGGCCTCGGTGGGATGCGGGCTAAATTGTCGTTTATTTGCTTTGTTCAAATTTCTACATTTTTTCAATGTTATTTCTCTTAAATATTGTGCTTCTAGTAATTCTGCACATAGGTCCGTCTGCTATGTCATTTTTGGTATTTGTAGCTCTTGTTAATTTGTGTATTTTGTGCTTCTTTGTTTATTTTATGTGTTTCTTGTTTATTTTAAATATTTTGATATTGTGGCAGAATTTTCTATATGATTATTTTCTTTTGTAGTAAATAGTTTTGCTCAGCTGCCGAGTTGTAATTTAACCCTCCGACTGCCGTCCGTGATCCCATCGCCTGTCTGGCTTTGAGCCATCCCCCAGTACGGTACGACTTCCAGTTTTGGTGGGGGATGGGTCTTACATGACAAAAATTCGTACTGCGGGTTCAACGTCCCATATTCGAATCTATCCGACTCATGGTTGATGGTCTGCGAACAGCGCATGTGCGACAGAATTTGTCCCCCACCACGCTCTGTCATATGTTCTTAGTACAGTCACTACTAGAAGTAATCAATCTGTCATAACAACAATGATCCCACATGCCATAGTGTTTACATTGAATTTGCTATTGTGTTGAAGTTTTCTTAATAAATGCTAGAGTAATTGTCAGTTTCACCAACCTAAGTTGGGCCTAAATTCGTTCTAACTATAGTTAAAATACTCGACCATCATTGATATGAGAAAGAGTTCAATTTGTGTTTTGTAAGTATCAATCATGCTTGAGAAGCAGGCGTATTTGCAATATATGGATATAAAGTGAGTTATTTACAGAAATAGACATAACATATTTTGTACGTGACTGTACCTCGCAGCTCACTGACGCTGGATGGGAACTGTGGTGGGAGAAGTAAATATTATCTCCCTTTTACACGTCATTTAGTTTGCGTTTATGAATAACTTTCAGTACTAAACTTATTTAATAAAGTCCCCGCACAGGTTAGTCTTTGATTCAACTTAACCCCACTTTTTGGGGTTAAGTAGACAGAGGACGTATATTTGGTTTATATGTCATATAGCATGTCCTGAATATTTGTATCACAGCGTAACGGTATTTATTGTAAGAAGGACTTACAGCCTATTTTAATATTTATTATATTTTTAACATTTAATTTTAAACGTGCTGAAATATAAATCCTTGAATTGAAAAATGCGTAGATAGGCTATAATACTATAGGAACGTGATATTGCAAATCTAATAAATCACATTCAAATACCAGACGTACCTTTGTGTGTGAGAAGTGTGCGTTATAAGTTCAGCTATGATATTGCCAATTTAACAATATGAGGGCATACAACATTGCAATATTTAATAGAAAACTATATACTATATAGCCTATATATAGAATCTTAAATATAATGAAAACGACATCCTAACTCTTTTCCGCTAATTCACTACCACTACTTTTTTGTTTCCGTTAATTCACTACCACTTGATATATATTCTATCGCTTTAAAAAATGTTCCCCAATCATTTTTACGTACACTGTCAGTAGATTTCTTAGCCGCTAGGGATTCGATATCGCTGGCCTTATATTATTGCTGTTATATTAAGAACTTTTACATGGAGAGCGCATTCGGCGGTAAGTCAGTCATTGGTCGGCGATAAGTCAGTCATTGGTTGGCGGTAAATCAGTCATTGGTCGGCGGTAAGTTAGTCATTGGTCGGTGGTAAGTCAGTCATTGGTCGGCGGTAAGTCAGACATTGGTCGGCGGTAAGTCAGTAATTGGTCGGTGGTAAGTCAGTCATTGGTCGGCGGTAAGTCAGACATTGGTCGGCGGTAAGTCAGTCATTGGTCAGCGGTAAGTCAGTAATTGGTCGGCGGTAAGTCAGTCATTAGTCGGCGGTAAGTCAGACATTGGTCGGCGGTAAGTCAGTCATTGTTCGGTGGTAAGTCAGTCATTGGTCGGCGATAAGTCAGACATTGGTCGGCGGTAAGTCAGTCATTGTTCGGCGGTAAGTCAGTCATTGGTCGGCGATAAGTCAGTCATTGGTCGGTGGTAAGTCAGTTATTGGATTTACCACTTTGTGATCAACTTTAGTAGCCACATAACCTAACCTAATCTAACCGTAATTACGATAAAAAAGTAGTGGTAGTAAGTGAATGAAAAGGTCCCAAATATCACTCCGGATATTGTACTCCATAAGAGTTTCCATGGTAAAATTAATTTAAATTTTCAGTCATAATTACTGTTAAATTAATTTTTATCCAGGCCATTTTTCGGCTACTCAAAGTCCCAATGACACATATATTGTACTGAGGACATTGTGGAATTCGTGATAATATTGGGGTAGGTTACCGTTGGCTTGACATACAGGGCTGGTCTTGGAGTAAGTAAGGCCTCATCAGACGTGATCAGGTACGTTAAACATTATCTCTGTAAAAATAATAACTAAAAAACCATCTCCACATATGATATTAGATTTGAATATTTTTTGAATGGCCATTTTATGTTAGTATGACCTCACAGAAGAAAGAAATAGAAATCGCATTCAAAAGTGCACTGAAAGTTTGTCGAGTTAGTGTATCGTGCAGTTATTTCATCTCTTTGCCATGCGAAGGCAGGACCAGGTCCTTGTCAGCCCCCTCTCACTACCTTGTAATAAACATGTATGTTAGTTGTAAGCTATATAAAACTACCTTGGTGGTGTTCACTGCAGCCGTAACAAAACGACCTCTCATTCTTTTTCTGTAGTATGACACTAAACTAAAACTGGACAAATACAGTCGTTGTCTTCATGTGAAACAAATACATATGTACTATAATTATATTCCTTCATATAAACGTGTACTTGTTTATATGTAGGAATATAATTATATAACACTGTACTTGTATGGCTGGGCGGGTGGGTCAATACCACTGTAAGTTTATTGATCCAGAGTACCACTGTACGTATATGGGTGGGTTAGTGGGTCAGTACCACTGTACATCAATACCACCGTACACATGGGTGAGTGGGTGGGTCAATACCTCCTCCGTATGTGTATGGGTGGGTGGATGAGTCAATACCCGTACGCGTCTTTGTGTGGCTTGTGCTGGGAATGAAGGAGAAGAAAGTGAAGATGATCAAGCCTAAGATCTGTGACAGTAGAAAGTGTGTGTGTGTACTTTATTGGTATCCAACCAATAAAAACGCTGTTTTCTGAGTTTCTCTACCTGTTATACACTCAATTGTTTCCAACTAGCCTACCTTAAGATTCGGTGCAGAACGATAAGTTCAAAATGAATTATACTTTCCTGATGGCGCGATTGTTATCTGTTTGTTTTGATACGATCGATGTTTAGTACTTATTAGTAATGATATTACAATAGTATTTGTTTCATAAATACTGTTCCAGACTTCGAACAATTATCTTGTTTTATGCTTTCTAAGGTATTAAGCAAATTATTGATTAATGATGGATAACTGGGGTGTGTTGACTATGTAAGAGCCGGTAGCAAGTGTTTGAAAAAAAAAAAATAATAGCTTGATTACTTCCGGAGTCTCTCCTAACCACATTGGTAAAACTAAACTGCCTTGTGTTTTTTTTATTATAAATTAACCCGTTCAAACTAAAAAGTTTATTTTTCATTTATTTATTTTCTGGATCAAAGCACTTTTAAACTAAAAAACTATATAGGACAAGAAGATCAGTGCCTTTGTATTTTAGAAGTGCCGTATGTTGAGACATAGACAGTATGAGAGTTATTTCTAGTTGCTAATGCAGTAACAGAATGAAGGCGCTAAGGCCGACCATACTTGAAAAGGCACCTCCTTCGTGGCAAAGTACACTGGAAGGTGTATTTGTATCATCAGGCGATGTCTCGCGTCTTATCATGACATAGTGAGTTATTACTTCTTCATTATGTACAGAATTTACTCCTTCTCTGTTTTACTCTTGGAAATCCCTCATTGGTCATGAAAAATGTCCCTTAAACTTTAAGCTTCTTGCTAGCTAAGTGGTTAGCCCCTCTGCCACCATGCACTGTCATGGTTCAATTCGCGGGAGATCCACTTAATAATTTTCCAAAGGGGTTTAACCGTTGTCCCTTAACAATGTTTGCGTAAATTCGAATAAAATTTCACTAGCGTAAAAAGTTTTTAAAATGTGTAATAGTCGATAAAATGTTAGGATACTTTGAAAATGTAAGAAATATGATGTTTTAAAGACATTTCTACACTCGGAATTTGATAAAATCGTCAAGCAAAAGAATTTGAATTTAATTTAGTCAATAGTCAAATAGCACACATCCTAAATTAGATATGTACATTTAGAGAATATTCCTGATTTCCTACTGTTCATATTTTTATTCATTATTCATTTCTAAGACGCCGATCGTAGAGATATGGGCGAATATGAGGGGTGAATGACTGTGATGAGTGTAGTGGTCATTGTTTTTTTTTTTTTTTTTTTTTATTTTTAAAGGAGAGGCCGATCTCCTTCTTAACCTTACTCTGCCCATTCCTCATAGACTATTGATCTGTGCGAGGAACTTATTCAGACAGAGTAAGGGGGCGAGCCAGTACAGTAAACGGTGAATATTTCTGATAAATCTTCCAGTCCAGGCCGGATTCGAACCAGTATTATCTCTAACCCAAGCTCAAAGTCCTGACGCCTTAGACCGCTCGGCCACTGGCTCGCCCACTATTACTACCGAGTTACTATCTGAGTCTGACAAAGCTCAGAAAGGACTATTTATTAATAGCCCAATAGCCAGAGGAACTATGGGGCCTACAGTTTTACGTGGAATCCGAACCATGTAGTGTTGGTCTGATTTTCAGCTAACTGACAAGTCTGACACTCAGTTATCTTCTCTACACAACATCTGAACCTTGACTACCATCCAATATGTCCAACCATCCAACCCCAGACTCTAGTAAAGTATATGTCGATGGCAACCACTGGTTTTCTTTGTGGATTTCTTATGTTTTTATTCTTCAGAACAAATTGATAGCATATACACTGAAAAATTGTCCTCGTGTTATTTTAAAGGCCACATGCATAAAGATCACACTACTGTGCAAAATTAATCCAATAATACTTTCTGTACAACAAGGTGGATTATGTATTAATAAACCAAGCGAGTTGTGTTTGTAGTTAAACGGAAATTAAGTGTAATAAAAGTGGAAGCGTAATTAATTTGTTTGAACTAGATTCTAGATTCACGTTCTGAATATTAATGAAGTTAATGAATGTTTTATTTCAAAGGAAGTCCAGCGGAAAGAAGGAACTAACCAAATGGAACGAACCAGGAACAGCACACTTTGAAATTATGGTTTGTATTACAATTGAGATTTGTTCAGCGTAAACATCGACTACATTGTAGAGTTGATATGGCCTTTTAACCATTCTAGAGAATAATAGTCACGGGGAAATTAAAGGTGCAATAGAATTAATTATAATATGCTGGTCTTTAATTTACAACATCTGATATTAATGTTTAGTTTTAAAATAAAGAAGAATAAATTTGTGTTAAAATAAGATTGATTTACTTGCACCAATAACTATTACGAGTACTTTGCAACGTATTTATTTAAGTATATGAATTTTGTTAACCGATTATTTTTACCTTAGTTTAATCATCTAAAATATTTCTCAAATTGCTCTTACCGTTTAGAACAACAGTTATGTAACCTTAGGTTTAGTCATAGAGAATAAATAAACAGAGGTTGCATTTAATAGTGTGCTGAATGTATGTCTAGTTATACAATATTGGAGTCTCGATTAGTTAGTTCTCCAGTTCTCTATGCGGATCAGCACCGTTGTCAGTCCATCTACTCATTCCTAGTAAATCTGATGAATAAATATAGTACTTATTACGTCAAAAAGTTTATGTAGAACAGGGTACTCGTAGTTTTTGACTGTTTTTCGTAGTACGTACGTAACTAAAAAACAACAATATGATATGTCTTTTCAGCGGATATGCCGGAAAATACAAAAAATGAGGAGAAACCGAAAACAATATGGTTTAGAAAGTGTAGCAATGTTGGATAGTCAAATTGTGAGAAATTTTGTTCTAATCACGAAAATGGCAATTTAAGCATTACTAAGCGTGTTTGAGCTAGAAATGTGCAGGTTCCAGAAGGTTATGTTTTTGTAGGCCTTGGTTGGATACTGTTTGGTTATGTAAGGTTAGATTTGGATAAGTTAGGTTTGGTTAGTTTATGGTTGGCAAGGTTATGTTATGTTCGGTTAGGTTGTGTTAGCTTTGTTTAGATTGTTAGGTTATTAAAGTTAGGTTTGTTTAGGATATGTTACCTTTGGTTAGGTTCTATTAGATTAGGTTAGCAAAGAATAGTCTGAAAAACCACCTAACCTCTCAAAACCTAACCTAACCAAAAGTAACCGAACAGAATGTAGCCTACCTGACCTTACAAATCTAAATCTAACTTAATCGAACAAAATCCACGTATTAAAACACTCTACCTAGCCCTATCCTAATAATACATAACGTCACAAAAACACGCTTAATTCCGGTTTAGTAATGGTTCAATTGTAAAACTCTTGCCATATCCGTAATCAGGATATAACTCCGCATAAACTGAAATCCCACATCGCTATATTTATGAATGAAAAAACATTTGACCGTTTTTTCCTCCTGTTTGTAATCTGTCCCGCATTTCCACTTGTTTCTTAGCTATGCAGAAACATTATTAGTAGATACTAAGATTAACATGTTCAGTCAAACAATCGACAAGACCCTTGTTCTACAAATAAACTTTACAAATAAAGGTTCACACTAGTAGTAACTGCCACTGAGGTGTCGCTGCGTCTTTAACAGGTGACTTTTTTCTGTGTTTTATGATAGATTATTACTATACTGCCTGCTATCAATTGTATTTTTTAATATTGGCATTTAGAAAGTACAGTAAATAAATTTATTGAAAATAAGTTATGAGTTCCTTTTTATGAATAAGATGCACCCTCACTCAGACTTCAAGACAACGCAAAACATTACTCCACTTTATGACGACAGTCTTCCACTAATTGTGACTTGAACCTCATTAAGTAAATATAACTTAGGTATAATGTTCCGTTCATAGCGAGAAAGTTAATTAAACCTTAGATGAACTTCACTTGTAATTTCATTCTATGATATTTATATTTTTAGAAACATTTTAATGGGTTTTATGTAAGATGTTAGTAGCTCATGAATATGAAGACTGTAGATTGCACTTTTATTGAAAATAGGCTATAGCAAATATGCTTTTTTCCTTTCTTCCTTTGAGTGATTTTTTAAAGGAGTGGCCGGTCTCCTTCTTACTCTTACTCTGCCCATTCCTCATATACTATTGGATCTGTTTGGGGAACTTTTTCAGACAGAGTAAGGGGGAGAACCAGTACAGTATAAGGTGAATATTACTGATAAATACTTTCGGCTTAGGCCGGATTAACCCAGGCCCGAATTCCTGACGTTTTAGAGACCATTCGGCCACCGGCTCGCCTAAGTATATGATTAGTCATTACCCATTATGTTGCATTTGTTTTATATTTAAAATATATATGGATTACTTTCTTATAAAGTTGACTTGAGCATTTAGAAACCAATTTATACTTAGGTGCGTTTGTTTATGTTTTAAGCTTCGTAAATTTCGGATAGCTACTAAAAATATCTACATTGTTTTTATTATCATGGACAAAGATAGGTTTGTTTCTTTTTGAAACATATATTAGTAAAAGTCACTTAACCTTAAAGGAGTTTCAACATCAACGCATTTTTTTTAAAGTATTAGTCTTTAACCACTACTTTAAAAAATTAAAAATTATAAACAGTAAACATTTTATTTTATTTTTATAATTATATACTCAACTGTAAAAATATATACTCAATTGTAATTTGAGAATATATTTCATAAGGAACCCATTAAAGGAGATATTTTATATGTACGTAATTGGCTATTGTCGAGAACAGCTGTTTGGAGATGTCAACCTAATTATATGACACAATGGGATTCACAAGAATGGCAGGTTGTAATGGGTTTTACTCCGCTTGTGTTTGTCAAAGAAGGTAAGTAAATATTCTTTACTTCAGACGTTTAAAGTATAATTACTCGCTATGATTTTACTACGTACCCAGACCTCACTTAGATGGTCATTTTACTATGTACCCAGACCTCACTTAGATGCTCATTTTACTACGTACCCAGACCTCACTTAGATGCTCATTTTACTATGTACCCAGACCTCACTTAGATGCTCATTTTACTATGTACCCAGACCTCACTTAGATGGTCATTTTACTATGTACCCAGACCTCACTTAGATGCTCATTTTACTACGTACCCAGACCTCACTTAGATGCTCATTTTACTATGTACCCAGACCTCACTTAGATGCTCATTTTACTACGTACCCAGACCTCACTTAGATGCTCATTTTACTATGTACCCAGACCTCACTTAGACGCTTATTTTACTACGTACCCAGACCTCACTTAGATGCTCACTTTACTACGTACCCAGACCTCACCGAGATGCTCACTTTACTACGTACCCAGACCTCACTTAGATGCTCACTTTACTACGTACTCAGACCTCACTTAGATTCTCACTTTACTACGTACCCAGACCTCACTTAGATGCTCACTTTACTACGTACCCAGACCTCACTTAGATGCTCATTTTACTACGTACCCAGACTTCACTTAGATGCTCATTTTACTACGTACCCAGACCTCACTTAGATGCTCACTTTACTACGTACCCAGACCTCACTTTGATGCTCACTTTACTACTTACCCAGACCTCACTTAGATGCTCACTTTACTACGTACCCAGACCTCACTTAGATGCTCACTTTACTACGTACCCAGACCTCACTTAGATGCTCACTTTACTACGTACCCAGACCTCACTTAGATGCTCACTTTACTACGTACCCAGACCTCACTTAGATGCTCACTTTACTACGTACCCAGACCTCACTTAGATGCTCACTTTACTACGTACCCAGACCTCACTTAGATGCTCACTTTACTACGTACCCAGACCTCACTTAGATGCTCACTTTACTACGTACCCAGACCTCACTTAGATGCTCACTTTACTACGTACCCAGACCTCACTTAGATGCTCACTTTACTACGTACCCAGACCTCACTTAGATGCTCACTTTACTACGTACCCAGACCTCACTTACATGCTCATTTTACTACGTACCCAGACCTCACTTAGATGCTCATTTTACTACGTACCCAGACCTCACTTAGATGCTCATTTTACTACGTACCCAGACCTCACTTAGATGCTCATTTTACTACGTACCCAGACCTCACTTAGATGCTCATTTTACTACGTACCCAGACCTCACTTAGATGCTCATTTTACTACGTACCCAGACCTCACTTACATGCTCATTTTACTACGTACCCAGACCTCACTTACATGCTCATTTTACTACGTACCCAGACCTCACTTAGATGCTCACTTTACTACGTACCCAGACCTCACTTAGATGCTCATTTTACTACGTACCCAGACCTCACTTAGATGCTCATTTTACTACGTACCCAGACCTCTCTTAGATGCTCATTTTGGCGATGAAAGTGTTAAGGCTTAGTTAAATTTGTACAACCAAACTTTAACCTCCGAAAATATGTTGCTGCTCCTAAGTTTATAATCATTTTCAGTAAGTTTCTTCACCCTGAAGTTAGTCGAGTCTAATTAAAAGGTTTTTATTCTTTATCATAAGTAGAAATTATTTAAACCACAATGTCCTGATTTTTTTGTGATGTTAAACTTATAGGGGATATTTTTTACATATTTTGTATGTAAATGTAACTCGAGTTTAACACTAATTATTAAAAAAAGTGAACTATGAAATGAGGGCTTGTATTGAAGGAGACCAGCAGCCAAGATAATAGTAAATATAAACTTTATATTCTGGGTGGAAAAAATATGGAAACTTTAATAATTGTGTTCCATAAAATATAACTTTTAATTAGTATAATTAATTAAAACCGTTAAAACGTAGAGAAATAATATTGTTCAAAATAGTTACTTTGAAATTCAAATGACCGCTACTGTGGAAAGAATAAACCTTTCGAAGTCTGGTTTGCGGTAATTAATTTGTCTTTAATAGAACTTTCATTTGATACTAGACTTGACCTAGGCTTACGTTGAAGATTTTCGTTCAACTCCTCGTGGGCCGTCCCCCTGAAAAGATTAACTATCGCTAATTGTGTCAAAAAGTATGTTCTTTGAAAGCATGGTCAAGTACAATATTTCCCTTTTACAAGCGAAGTCATAGAAAAGTTGTGAAAGCGTTTATGTATTTTTGTTCCACCCTGTATTGTATTTTACATTAAGTTGACATTTAAAAGTTTGAACTCTAGTATATGACTGTGTATTACTAATAGATAAGCTGTGCATAATTGATATATTAATTGATATATTGACATAATTGATATATTACGAATTTTGTTTTGTGTGGGTATTGTTAATTAATTACAAAAAACTAATAATAGTTTGTTTGTTATAACATTCCTAAAAACATTGTTCCTATTTTGTAGTGGGAACATTGTTATTGGGAATGGACAAAGTTGTTTCCAGGAATCATGAAAATATTAGTAAATACTTTGGACTCCAAGGTTCGAATCCCCGACAGTCAGTATTCAAATAAATTTCACGCACAGGCCTGCAGGCCCTTTTGAAATGGCGAGTAAGGTTTAATTGATGAATAACATTTTGTTAGCTAAAACTCTTAAAATTTGAACGTATTCTTTTTTGTTTTCGTATTTAACTTAAATTCTCCATTCACATTCTAACACATGGTGTAGGGAGCCTTAAGTTTAGAGAGGGGAGAGGTGGTAATCCGAGTAAGGGAGTTACTTTGAACGTCCCTTCTTGCAGCTGCAACAACATTTAATATCTTGTTTACTAATGCCTCTCAGATTATTACTGTAAATTAAGATTCATTTTCACAAAACACATGTAAAACTACGTTTGGCTTGGTAATAAAAACTGACAAGTACAAATGTTTCCATAACATTACAAAAGATATTTTTTATAGTGTGATTTGTGATATGCCATAGTGGTTGCCATTTACTTCATTTTGTAAACATTCACTAGTTGTTTTGAACTGTCTACGTTACTTCAAAGATAACGCGTAAATATAAAGAACAGTTGTTAAACTGCAATTCAAAACTACCCTTAAATGTTGTGTGAACATAAAATTGGCCAAATTTGTTTGTCTCACGTCCCCCCGAGATTTGGAAAAACAGAAGAGTAAAGTTGGTTCCCCTCATTAAATCCACCGGTAACGAATTGTACATTCTTTTATCTTAATTTCTTTAGACCGCTAATATATAAGCAATTTTAATTATTTAATTAAATCATTATTTATAATCGAGTTCAATTTTTGTAATAATTATAAAAAAATCTAATTAAAATTAATTAAAAAATATGTTCTGAAATAGTTAATTTACTAAAATTCAAAAAGATAATTTCAATTATTTACAAATTACTGGTTCTTTTTATATATGTTCGTATTTCCATTATAACTAGTACTATATTAACCGTTTATGTCGATAAGCGAACTGAAAGAGCTTTCAAATTTAAATTTCAGTAAACTTATTTAAAATATAGTTCACGCTTTATAAATAATTTATAAATAATAAGCGTTGAATTCTCTATATTTAATAAGTTAAATATTTAAGGTATATTTTAACTAAAAAAAATAATATTTTGATCAATAACTTCTAAAATCAGTAAGTTATTGGCCTACCTATAAAATTTTAAAAGGTTGAAAGATTTTATTTATATCCCAATTAATATAAATGCAGTAAAATATGACTTCTCAATAGTTTTGACATTTTTCATTTTTATCAAGCTAACGATAACTTTTTAAAATATTATATTGTTTTCTTCTATCACAATGTTATATTATTAATATTGGAAATAATATTTTTCAAATAGATTTTAAGTGCTAACTACATAATAGAAAACAGCAATACATTTCCATTAATACATTTACTCGTAATTTATATAAATAAATAAAACTGTTTGTGGTGTATTAATGCCAGTGTAATACATGCATTTCAATTTATAAGTTTAAATTTTATAAATGTACATGGCAAAAAAATTTTGATGCATTTTAAGTGTATTAGTTTTTTATTTCAAATAATATTATTATTTCTTTAACATTATTAAGTCATATTGATAAAAGTATCAACATTTTTACAATTATTAGATTACTGGTAAAGCCAAGTAAAGAACACCCTGAGGGTGATGGAATGCCATCAGTTAAGGACCAAAAAACACGATGTACAATATAAGAAAGTGAGCTCTCGGGCATATCAAGATTGGAAGAAATGTTTCCAAAGTTATAAACGACCACCGTTTTGGTGATGGGTTTTAGGAAAGACAAAGATATATTTTATGGCTCGAAATGTCTCTTCCGTTTGTTAACGAAATGTGATTTACTGAGCTGTACTCAACTACACTAAAACTGTCATATTTATGTTAAGTATAGATGGTTTTAAAAACTTATTCAAGTAAACTAAATTAAAAAATCACTATCTTGTGAAAAAAATAAAACTAAATCCTTTCGCAAAAGGCTTAGATGCAAGAAACAACCAAGAAGTTTATAAAATTATCCAGATTTTAATAATAGAGTAGTGACTAGTGAGTAGTCACTATTTATAATAAATAGTTTTAAGCCAGATAAAAGGGACCACTATTAAGAAAAATATGGGTTATCAATAGAGTTACCATTTTCGGAAAACATTTGGTAGCAGATTTATAAGGGATAATATAGTTCTTTGAAGTGTATTGGGATTCGCTGGAATGGAAACACACGCGAGGGAATTTGTGCCAACAAATCACTGTCGCGTGGTTTGCAAACAATGGTGAATAGCTTGGATTGTTAACATAAAGCTTTTGTTTTGTTTATTATATAATGTCTTTCATATTTTATACTGAGTATTTTAAAATATATATAACCATCATTATTCACATATCATTACTAATACGCTGTTGTAATGCTATGGGAGAGTATTGAGGGACGAATGTAGTCATTGTAACTAAATAAGGTTCTAATGTTTCTTATAAAGAGCCATTTATTAATAGCCCAATAGCTAGGACAGTTAAGGGACGTACAGTTTTACGTGGAACCCAAACCACGTAGTAGTTGTCTGATGTTTAGCTATTTGACAAGCGTGATATTCACTTGTTTTCCCCAGAAAACAACCGAGGCACAACATCCAACACGTCCATATTGATGGCAACCGTTGAGCGGACGGTCCATGACGAGGATCGAACATAGAACCTACCACCTCCTCAAAACGGTGTCCCAAAGTACAGCACTGCGCCATTAGTGCCGAAAGTTTGCTTATGTTTGTATACATTTTAAACTTTCAGTTAAAGCTTTATTTTTTTTATGTTTTAGCAAACACTTTTATAGTAATTTAAACTTAGAACGAAAGCATTTTTGTTTTATCAACTACTACTGCCATTTCATATGTTCTGTTGTCTATGTTATTAATTGAAGTTCTAGTATCCTAATTAGGGCGTATAAATACAAATTAATTGAAATTAAATACGTCTTAATTTAACCAGGCGAAGTTGGGACTAAAAAGTCCCTTCTTCCACTTAACCTGATACAAAAATAATTACAATTATAACAGTTTTGTTTTTAAATATAGTAATTACAACTATAAAAGTAACAATTTATTTTACAACATTGTTTATACCTTAAATTCATAACGACAAAGTTTCTTTAATTCCCTACCTCCGGTTAGTTTTTACAGGAATACTGAATTTCATATAAAAGCGAGCAACCACAAAGTTTATAAACACCTCAGAGAGAAAAATATTATGTAGTTAACAACTTTGAGTTACTTTTACCTAGGTGTGTAGTGAGTTTCATGTGAAATCAAACGGCCACAACATTTCTAAACTACCTGACAAGAACAAATGTTTCTTAGTTTTCAACTTCAGTGTTGTACACAATTTATAAATAAAATGACGAGGAAGAAGTTTTTAAGCTCACTGCCTCCAGTTTGTTTTTCACATGGATTTTTCAATATCATACACGTACAGTGGTTTTTGACCCACCCACCCACCCATACACGTACAATGGCATTTAACAC
>JAQJVL010000092.1:2002762-2176587 GCA_035578905.1 Stictocephala bisonia | reverse complement strand
CAGTAATATTAAACTCCGCATATGCATCAATGTTGGACTGCTCGTGCCATACACGCGGGTCTGTTGCAGTTGACTAGCCTGAGAGACCAGAGTCGATGCGTAGCGAGCGAGGGATTTCTCCCTGGCCGGCTGGGCCGGCCGGCCAGCCACAGTTTGGCAACCGCGCTTGGCCGGTTTTTACCACTAGCGCCGCGTATGATCTGGCCGGTGAGTTAAGCGATCTCGCGTTTCAAAATTTAGCATTGCGTGGGGCTTCTGTATCTGTCTATATTCTGTGATATTACACATAATGTACTTGAGCTGGACTGTGTTATATTTAATGCAGGGGGGGAATCGTTCCACGGCTAAACTGCCATACTTCAAGGGCGTGACCAAATTCCACCTTCAAGTGTTCAACTTCTTAACACTTAATAAGTTGAAGAAAAAATGGTATCGATGTACGTGTTTATTTAGTTCCTATTTATTTTTTAAATTGTTAACCAAACCAATCGATGATACTGATAGCAATGACTTAGTGGACGGGGCTTGTTAATGTGCTGCCAGCCCGCGGTCTTCCGTCTTCGTAGTTGCCATTACAACATTAAATGGGATAGCATAGAGGGGGAAGAGTAGTTTTCCCTCTCACTTCTACCACTCTATCCATCTCCCTTGCCCAGCTGGATTTAATAGGTCACTTTCTAAGCGGCCTATATATAGTATTTGTTAAGTTACAGTTTGTTAAATTCTGCGATCAATACCAGTAGTCTGAGGGTGAGCCTATTGAGACCATTATAAATAATCTTTATTTGCTTACACAAATTTCAATACCACTGTACGTGTGGGGTGGCGGGGGTTCAATATCACTGTACATATAGGGGTGGGCAGGGGGCAATATCACTGTACATATAAGGGTGGGCAGGGGGGTCAATATCACTGTATGTGTAGGGGTGGGCGGGTGGTTTATTCAAAAATAAATAAAAACGATACGGGCTTGATCATTGATATCATTAGAAATGCTATTTAATAATAATTCCTGTCATAAAAACTTTGGTAACCAAGCGTGGTAATTATTTTTTATCCTTAGAAATATTTTAAGCTTTGAACTATTTTTCAACTGACAAAGGAAACTACGTACTAATATTTTGCTTTTTAAATGTTAACATATAAAAAACATTCACAGTTTTGACGTTTTAGTATGCTATTAAAATATATTAGAAAAAAATTACCTTGTCTTATAATCTGTATTTTTTATGCAATTTTGTAATTTTGGAAACATTTTTTCCTACCTTTACAGTTCACGAGAAGCGCTAGGTTTTAATGTTCGAAATGAAATAAGACGAGATCTCGAGATGAGATTATTTCATATGAGATCAGGTGAGATGAGATGAGGTGAAGCCGAATGACAAATGAACAGCCGGTGGTGATCAGTGATCCCTTTAACATTTGCTTGGGAGCTCTGATTGGGATCGAACTGAGAACATTTATCTTATGAAGCTGGGCTTTAACAAACTACGTTACCGACCAATTTTTCATAATATGTTAGTGTAACATCCTAACAGACTTTTAAGGGATCTTTTCACTCACAGACTTACAAAAAATATCTAATTATGCGTGAGTGGTATACAGCCGTAAATGGAATCAAAAAACAATCCAGCTGGGAGAATCCGGTGGATGTCTCCGCAAGGGTTGATATTGTTTATATCACACATCGACTTCGCAAAAAGTAACTTGTACTTTATATTTATTTATTTTATGGGTTGTTTAACACATATCGTGTAATGTACAACTGTAGTAAATTATCATAATCAAGGGCTTCATTATAAAACATTACTGTATTTCACCTTACATTTTGTTTTAGCCTAAAGATAATTTCCATTGCTCTATGGAAGCTTGTTATTAAAATCCTGGCCTTAGTTATTTTTAAACGTCTTAAGCTTTGTATATAAAAAACACGAATAAATAATTTATACAAGTGAAGTAACTCCTTAATTGACTGAAATCCTGAGGGTTCTATATGTCCTTCCACTTGTAAGTTAACAACGTCAAGACAGCCTCGTAATTTCTTACATAATTACTGTACATAATGATATCGTTTCATACTGTATATAAGTGTGGAAGGAAATAATAATTTTACATAATTAATAATTATGTCGTATATTATGTACACAATCATTTCTAATAATTTTATTACCTGTGTAATAAAACAAAAATTACACAAAAACAACTCTTTGTATACTATTTATTACAGATTAAAAATTTTTTAAAATTATTATTCTTACATTTACAAACATTTAAAAACACCATTAACGTATATTTTCATATTTAGGGTAAGAAATATACAATAAACATATAGATAATTCACGTATGGTTCGCATTTACACGGTTTTCTCAGATATTATAAAAAAATAATATGCTATAAAATCTAGGTAATTATTAGTTAAATAAACTAGCATTAATGTTTGTTTTTAAAGTAAAACATAATGACCACGTGTTCTTCACTTCTACATCACCTCGCAAAAGTAGACTTACACAGTTATTAACGTGCCTCATGTCTTAGGGGTGTAATTTAACATAATATATACCTTTATTAAGTGCTGCAGTCAGCGAAATATTTAAACCAAATATTAATACATGCGTATAAAACAAACCCTTAAACTAAGAAGCGTGTTGACTAATAATAAATAAAATACAAACACTGCAATGTTTCTTTAACAATAGGTTGCAAAATTGGGTTTTTTTTTATGTGTCCACTTACTTCCAAATTATTTCAATAAAAGACTTCGTTTAGATACTAGCAAGGTCCACAACTAATTAAGTAAAAAAATATGTTACCAAACAATAATGTTAGTGCAAACCCAGTTGTGCTTCGTTGTTAATCTTAGAAAGAGTGGTTAGACAGGTTACCATCGATACTCATATATCAATCACTGTCAACATAATACACACCTCTAGCAAGTATCACAGGTACTCCAATACAGCTATGTTACGTATCGTATAAAGTAATTAAGAACGTTGTTGTATTCTATTGCCAGTCTTAGAGTGAGAATGTTGACAGTTTGCCATCGATACTCATACATCAATCACTGTCAAAATAACACACGGCCTCCCACCAGATATTACAAGCACTCCAATAAAAGTTTATGTTACATGTCGTATAAAGTAATCAAGAACTGTTGTTGCATTCTTTTTTTTCCAGTCTTAGAGGGTAGAATGTTCGTAGTTTGCCATCGATACTCATACATCAATCACTGTCAACCTAACACACACCTCTACCAGGATAGGTACAAAGACATGTACATAAGTATATACATGTACAAGGTATAGGTACGACATGTAACATAAACAATACAGTTTATGTTACATTTTCGTTTGAAAGTAATCAAGAACTTTTTAATGTATTCTATTGCCAAAACTTAGAGTGAGAATGTTGACAGTTTGCCATCGATACTCTTAAAATCAATTTACTGTCAACCCTAACACAACAACCTCTACCCCGGTATCAAGACACTCCAATACAGTTTTATGGTTACATGTCGTATAAAGTAATCAAGAAACTGTATTGTATTTTTATTGCCAATCTTAGAGTGAGAATGTTGACAGTTTGCCATCGATACTCAAACATCAAATCACTGTCACATAACACACGGGTTCTACCAGATATCACAGGCACTCCAGTACAGTTAAGTTACATGTCGTATAAAGTAATCAAGAACTGTATTGTATTCTATTGCCAATCTTAGAGTGAGAATGTTGACAGTTTGCCATCGATACTCATACATCAATCACTGTCAACATAACACACGCTTCTACCAGATATCACAGGCACTCCAGTACAGTGTTTTGTTACATGTCGTAAAAAAGTAATCAAGATACTGTATTGTATTCTATTGCCAGTCTTTAGAGTGAGAATTTTTGACAGTTTGCCATCGATACTCACACATCAATCACTGTCAACATAACACACGCCTCTACCAGATATTACAGGCACTCCAATACAGTTTAGTTACATGTCGTATGAAGTAATCAAAGACGTTGTAATGTTTTTCTATTTTCCAATTTTTAGAGTGAGAATGTTGACAGTTTGCCATCGATACTCACAATCATCACTGTCAACAAACACAAAGCTTTACCTAGATATAACCATTACTCCAGTACAGTTATGTTACATGTCGTATAAAGTAATCAAGAACTGTTGCATTGTATTGCCAGTCTTAGAGTGAGAATGTTGACAGTTTGCCATCGATACTCTTACATCAATCACTGTCAACATAACACACGCTTCTACCAGATATCACAGGTACTCCAGTACAGTTATGTTACATGTCGTATAAAGTAATCAAGAACTGTTGCATTCTATTGCCAGTCTTAGAGTGAGAATGTTGACAGTTTGCCATCGATACTCAACTCAATCCCCTGTCAACATAACACACGCCTCTACCAGATATTACAGGCACTCCAATACAGTTTATGTTACATGTCGTATAAAGTAATCAAGAACTGTGTTGCATTCTATTGCCAGTCTTAGAGTGAGAATGTTGACAGTTTGCCATCGATACTTATACATCAATCACTGTCAACATAACACACACCTCTACCAGGTATCACAGGTACTCCAATACAGTTTATGTTACATGTTGTATGAAGTAATCAAGAACGTTGTAATGTATTCTATTGCCAGTCTTAGAGTGAGAATGTTCGCAGTTTGCCATCGATACTCATACATCAATCACTGTCAACCTAACACACACCTCTACCAGATATCACAGGTACTCCAATACAGTTTATGTTACATGTCGTATGAAGTAATCAAGAACGTTGTAATGTATTCTATTGCCAATCTTAGGGTGAGAATGTTGACAGTTTGCCATCGATACTCATACATCAATCACTGTCAACATAACACACGCCTCTACCAGATATTACAGGCACTCCAATACAGTTTATGTTACATGTCGTATAAAGTAATCAAGAAAATGTGTTGCATTCTATTGCCCTCTTAGAGTGAGAATGTTGACAGTTTGCCATCGATACTTATACATCAATTTACTGTCAACATAACCCCACACCTCTACCCGGTTTTCACAGGCACTCCAATACAGTTTATGTTACATGTCGTATAAAGTAATCAAGAACTTTGTAATGTATTCTATTGCCAGTCTTAGAGTGAGAATGTTGACAGTTTGCCATTCGATATTCATACATCAATACTGTCACCTAACACACACCTCTACCCCCGTATCACGGTACTCCAATACAGTTTATGTTACATGTCGTATGAAGTAATCAAGAACGTTGTAATGTATTCTATTGCCAATCTTAGAGTGAGAATGTTGACAGTTTGCCATCGATACTCATACATCAATCACTGTCAACCTAACACACACCTCTACCAGGTAAACACAGGTACTCCAAAAACAGTTTATGTTACATGTCGTATAAAGTAATCAAGAACTGTGTTGCATTCTATTGCCAGTCTTAGAGTGAGAATATTCGCAGTTTGCCATCGATACTCATACATCAATCACTGTCAACCTACCACACACCTCTACCAGGTATCACAGGTACTCCAATACAGTTTATGTTACATGTCGTATGAAGTAATCAAGAACGTTGTAATGTATTCTATTACCAGTCTTAGAGTGAGAATGTTGACAGTTTGCCATCGATTTCTCATACATCAATCCACTGTCCAACCTAACACACACCTCTACCAGTATCACAGGTACTCCAATACAGTTTATGTTACATGGTATGTAAGTAATCAAGAACGTTGTAAGTATTCTATTGCCCAATCTTAGAGTGAGAATGTTGACAAATTTGCCATCGATACTCATACATCAATCACTGTCAACCCAACACAAACACCTTACCAGGTATCACAGGGTACTCCAATACAGTTTATGTTACATGTTTGTATAAAGTAATCAAGAACTGTGTTGCATTTTATTGCCAGTCTTTAGGTGAGAATATTCGCAGTTTGCCATCGATTAAATCATACATCAATCAAATGTCAACCTACCACAAACCCCCTCTACCGGTATTACAGGCACTCCAATACAGTTTATGTTACATGTCGTATGAAGTAATCAAGAACGTTGTAATGTATTCTATTGCCAATCTTAGAGTGAGAATGTTGACAGTTTGCCATCGATACTCACACATCAATCACTGTCAACATAACACACACTTCTACCAGATATCACAGGTACTCCAGTACAGTTATGTTACATGTTAGTATAAAGTAATCAAGAACTGTTGCATTGTATTGCCAGTCTTAGAGTGAGAATGTTGGAAAGTTTGCCATCGATACCCCTTTTCATCAATCACTGTCAACATAACAACACGCTTCTACCAGATATTTACAGGTACTCCAGTACAGTTATGTTACAAAGTCGTTTAAAATTTAAACAAGAAAATTTTTGATTTTTATTGCCAGTCTTAGAGTGAGAATGTTGACAGTTTGCCATCGATACTCACACATCAATCACTGTCAACATAACACACGCCTCTACCAGATATTACAGGCACTCCAATACAGTTTATGTTACATGTCGTATAAAGTAATCAAGAACTGTGTTGCATTCTATTGCCAGTCTTAGAGTGAGATGTGACCAGTTTGCCATCGAATACTCATACATCAATCACTGTCAAAATAAACACACCCTCTACCAGGTATCACAGGTACTCCATACAGTTTATTTTTACATGTCGTATGAAGTAATCAAGAACGTTGTTATGTTTTTCTATTGCCAGTCCCTTAGATTGAGAATGTTGACAGTTTGCCATCGATACTCATACATCAATCACTGTCAACCTAACACACACCTCTACCAGGTATCACAGGTACTCCAATACAGTTTATGTTACATGTCGTATGAAGTAATTAAGAACGTTGTAATGTATTCTATTGCCAATCTTAGAGTGAGAATGTTGACAGTTTGCCATCGATACTCATACATCAATCACTGTCAACCTAACACACACCTCTACCAGGTATCACAGGTACTCCAATACAGTTTATGTTACATGTCGTATAAAGTAATCAAGAACTGTGTTGCATTCTATTGCCAGTCTTAGAGTGAGAATGTTCGCAGTTTGCCATCGATACTCATACATCAATCACTGTCAACCTAACACACACCTCTACCAGGTATCACAGGTACTCCAATACAGTTTATGTTACATGTCGTATAAAGTAATCAAGAACTGTGTTGCATTCTATTGCCAATCTTAGAGTGAGAATGTTCGCAGTTTGCATCGATACTCTTACATCAATCACTGTCAACATAACACACACCTCTAGAATTTATCACAGGGAGTTATAGCTTTATAAATTAAGTAGGTGGCTCATTTTTGATAGAAGATTTAAACAGTTCTGTGATTAACCATTTCCCAGAATATAACCATTTACCATCAATAACACCAATAAATAATTGTAAAACTGTAGTTAATATTATTCATGTTAATACTAAGGCATCTCTGAGCAGCTTCAGTTGATGTTTAGTAATATTTTATGAAACATTCCTACCATATAAATAAATGGGTTTATTTCCCATAATACCAAACATACATACAATCATTTGAACAATTGAGAAAAAATTGGCCATTATACAAGTAGTTTGGCAAATTACAAACAAAATAAATTACTTTTTTTACTTTAAACTAGAATTTAGCATTATGTACAATACATGTTGTATGCCCGCTGTAACATCTGTGGACAAAAACGACTATTAAACATGCTTTAAAATACTACTCTAACACATTGGTGAGATACCTTACATCCTTTTGACCATAAAGCCAAGTGATTGTCTTTTTAGAAAAATATTTTTGATTGTTTGAATTTTTTAATTGAAGCGGAAGTTGGTTGAAAATTTAGGACCAAAATATTAAATGGAATGACGGAAAATAGTTCTATTGACTTTGGGTAATTTAAAAGATGTATTAACGAAGCTTCTTGTACTGTAAATACGGTTATGCGGCATAATACTTTCTCTTTTTTCGCTCCTAGTAAAAAACAATCTCATGACTTTAAATATGAAGAGATGTTGAACAGGTAAAATTTGTAGTTCCTGAAATAAAGGGAAAGAGCTTGTTTGTTTAGATTTTTTAAGAATTATTCGAAGAAAAAAATTCTGAGTTGTTCTTATCTTATCTATTAAAGTTTTGCAAGTACTGTACCTCCCCAGCAAGGCAGAGCATACTGTAGCTTTAAATTAATTAATGCAAAATGAAGGGTTCTTAAAAGAGAAGTATTACAACAATTTCTTAAAAAATAAAATTTTCTTATTTGGGACCTTAATTTTGAATTCAAGTCTAAAATGTGCGGTTCAAAGGTAAGTTTCTCATCAAGCAAAAGACCCAAATATCTTATTAATTTCAATTTTTCCAAAGGTTGATAGCTACATAACATGAAATTGCAGTTTGGTGAATGGAAAATTAAAGGAGAGGGCATGTCAAAGCAAAACAAATCAAAATTAATGAATTTAGTTTTACTAACATTTACTTGCATTTTATTTATAGAACACCATTTTCTTAGTAGTAAAAGATCAGAATTAATTAAATTAGCAAGAAGAATAGAATCTTTTTCACTGTAGAATAGCGCAATATCTTCTGCAAAAGCGTTTATATTTCCTTTAAAATTAATATCTAACAAGTCATTTATAAATAGTAAGAAAAGAGTGGCAGAGGTCATGGACCCCTGACGGATGCCCGTATGAACTATGAGTGAGTAATTAAAGTTATTGTTTATCTTTACCTGCTGTCTTCTTCCTGTAATAAAACTATGGAACCAATTCAGAGCTATTCCTCTGATACCGGCAGCTATCATAAAATTCTTATAAACTAAATTTGTTTATAAGAATTTTATGATCAACCATGTCAAAAGCTTTTTTGAAATCGACAAAAACACCTGTTGTTTTTTGTTTTGAATTTAAGCCATTAAAAATTAGTTCAGTTACATTTAATAAAGCACTTTCTGTCGATCTGCCTTTAATAAAACCAAATTGTTTGTCGCTACAAATTTGTATATGTTCAGAAATTTGGTTAACCTTATCAACATAATTTTCTCAATTAATTTAGAAAACACAGAGAGTAGGCTAATAGGTCTAAGATTATCGAGTTTAAATGAATTTGGTTTTTTCAAAATTGGTACTATTGAACTTAGTTTTAAACTTTCTGGAAAAATACCAATATGTAAGTTATATATATATTTTTTTTATCGTATGGTAATTTTAATTATACCTGTAAAAAAGTCTTGCTTAGCTACAGTTTATATTATTGTTATATTGGAAAACTAAAGTGGACGGTTTTCAACTCTAAATTATATTATACAAGTTATGTTGAGGTTTTTGTGTTGCTTTCTAAAGGATTTTGTTAGTTTGACTGTGATTGATGTAAGGGTACGCGCATAGTGAGGAGGTGAAGGTGGAGGTGTAGGTGTAGGTGCAGGTCGCCGTTAACGGCGAGGTAAAACAATTTCATTAGGTTAAATGCGTGGGGCGAAAATGGTGGAGGTCGCGGTAGGGGTGTAGCTCGCCACTTCCAAGGGGGCCCTTAGCAGGTTTTTTTTTCCGAAAACAAACATTTTGTTTTTCCCTCGCTGCTAGCTCGCGGTTTGCTGCTGTTTTTAATGATTGGTCCACTCAAGGCCACGCCCCCCCAACCCCCCTTTTTCCGGTTTACCCCCCCCCACCCTTCAGTTGTTTTTCACCCGGGTAAGTTTAGTTCGTTTGGTTGGTTTCTTTTTGTTTTTGAAAACCCTGTTACCCGAAATGAAGGAAGATATTATTTTTGCTGCCCAAAGTCGCCCACCCTTTGGGGAAAAGAGACCCCAAAGAACATCACAATCGTCACGTTCGGGGAAAGGGGAATTTGGAAAAGGAAAATTGCGAAAGCTAAAGTTCGGGTTTAACAAAAAATTTAAAATTTTTAAAATTTTAAACCCCCTTTTGCTGTTTTTTGGGGGATATTCATTTTAAAAGTGTAAGTAAAATTATCCATAGCAGACTTTTAATTTTTTAATATTTTTTTTATCAAAACATTAGTAATTTAAAAGGTTTAAAATTTAAGGGGAAAAATTTAAAAAAATTTTGGGCGAATGAAATTTTTTAAATTAAAAACTATAAAAAAGGGAAACCCCACAGTTGAACTAAGTTTTTATCTTGATTAGGGGTTTTGTTTACAAAATTTTCCCTTTGAAACTTTTTTCTAACTTTTTGGCTCATTAAAATGTAGCTTTTCCCAGATTTCCCCAATGGTTGAAATTTTAATTTCCCAGTTTAGGGAAAAAGGAGGAGTTCTAAATTTTTTGTACACCGCAGTATCCGTCTTTGTTAATGATTAAAATTGTGAAAAAACCCCTTTGCACCCCTTTATTATATCGTCTGCAGTCTCAGGAAAAGGTTTCATAAAACCACTTAATATCCGCCCTTAGAAAAAAGAATCCCAAAAGGCACATAAAATGGTTTTTTCTGGGCATTGATAGCCGTTTTTTAAATACATTCTTTGCTCCCCAAGAGCTTTTTTCGAATAAGGGTTTCATGAGATTTTCGCGCAAGGGATAGCTTCATCTGAAATAAAAAAAGTGGGGAACTTTTATTTGCTGTCAGGCAAACACTTTTCTTCGGGAATACCAATTTGTTTTTTTTCCAAAAAACCTTTCCCAAAAAATTGACCCCTCGGGTTTCCCCCCATCGTTTTTTTTCCCGAAAACCCCAAAAATCAAAAAATTTTAAAAAATTGTAATGGAAATTCCGCAACCCCCTGTAGAAAAGGGAAAAAGTCTTCTTATAATTGAAGTTACTTAGCCCCTGTTTGGCTGGGCATTTTATTCGACGGGTTTTTACCGTCCAACGCTCGTTACAGTGTGGGAATTTCCCAAATCTATAGAATCTTTTTCCCAACTTGTCAAAAACCTTCAATAGTTGGAATGGCATAAGCTCGGGTTTTGGGAACGTCCCCCAAAAACAGTTTGCACACATTCTTAAAGGTTTTTTGCCCACTGTATTGTCTCCCTTTCGAAAATAAAAATCCAAGGTTTTAAAACTTTCCGGTTGCAAGTCCCTCCCAACCCAAAAAAACCCCCAATAAAACCAAAAACATAATTTAAAAAATTTTTAAAACGTTTACGTTTTCGTGTTTTGTTCCAAAATAAAGTTGTGAAGAAAATTTTTGGAAAAGAAACTTGAGGCAAGAATTAGGAAAAAAATTTTTCCCAAAAAACAATTAAGTCTGGAGCTGCGCCCCAGAAAACCCCCATGGAAATATTTGCGCTTTTGGCGTTTCTCAAAGACCATTTTTTGCCCCGCAAATCAACGGAAAAACCTTGCAGAGGAAAATAGCAGATGACTCAGACCAGGGACCTAAACGAAGAGGAGTCGGAAGAAAGTGCCCGAGAAGGCCAAGAATGTGATAAACCTGACAATCCACTTTGGACACAGAGAATTGACAATGTACCGGCGCCGGAGAGTGAATAACCCCCAGCAGCAGAAATTTTCAGCATCAAGCCGCAAGGGCCCCCAAAAATTTTTAAATACGAAGGACCTAAATTCAAAAGGAACAGGTTTTTAAAAAAAGAATCACGACACAACAAGTTATTGGAGGGAATTAGTGCGTTGGAGAAAAAAAAGTTGAAGTTAAAGCCCCAGAAAAAGTGAGGCCCGGGAAATGACGGGATTTTGGGGGTTTTTCAACTCACTGTTACCCCATTTTAAAAAACCGGGAACCCTGGGAAAAAATGTTGTTCGGTTTTGAAAGTTCAAAAAAATTTCTTTTTGAAAAAGGGCATACTAAACCCAAACCACCATCATCTTTCCCTAAACAACAAAAAACTGTCATTTAGCCCTACGTCAGTAGCCCACAGTACAAGCTCTCATCGCTACAGCCCCTACGACAGTTCCTCCCCCTTGGAAACCTTTGGCATCACCTTCACCAGTCCCCCTTCGCACAGCTGGTCCGCGACGTGATTTTCACCATTGAACTAAAACCAAGGTTTGGCGGCAAAAACATATGCCCCCGGAGTAATAACTTTTAAAAATGTCTTTGTAATCCCGTTCAGTTTGGCGATAAAATTAAGGGAAGTTTAATATTTCTTTCCGTTTTTTAAAAGTACTACAAATTTTTCCCTTTGGCAATTTACTTAAAAATTTCCCAAATTTTTTTAAGATTTTGTTGGGCCCTTCTAAAATAAAAATTTTCAAACATTTTGCAGCTTTTTTATGTGGGTTTACTTTAAAATATCTTTGTTTGTTTTTTAAATTTGAAAGTCCCTTTTTGTTATATTTTTTTTCCAATAAAAGGGTATTTTTCATGAAGGGAAATTTGCTTTCTTTTTCCCAACTCTTTTTTTACTTAAAACCCAAACATATTCAAAAATTTAAAAAAACGGGAAGAATATATAAAAATTTTTTATTTTTGCAAAATTTTTAAATTGATTTTACTTAAAATTTTCCCCATATATATTTTTTTTTTCAATTTCCCAATGTTTTTTTTTAAAAAAGGCATATATTTTTTAAACTTACAAAACATGGCAATTGCAGGCGAAGGTACTGTAATTCCCTTTAAATGGGTTTCATTTCAAGGTTTTTTGGGCCCGATAGGTTTAACATGAAAGTTGCAGTTTTTAGAAAAAACTCTCAACTTTGGGAGAAATGGTTTCACATATGTACTTAAACGTTTCAGGAGTCATTCGCAAAAAATTTTGAAACTTCTCAGGAAAATTTTTTAGTTCATGAAAAGATGATGATATTCACCTGGGTTCCTGTCGATTGTTTAAAGGATGTGCACAAAATGTTCGTTATTTAAACTTTCCCCGGAAGCCCCACTTACATGCTAAAGGAAAATATCACCCCCTATATCATATTTTTCATTATAAACCCACTGACGGGAGAAAATTTTTGGGCAATAGGAAAAAAAGCTACCCCCTGTGTTTTAGGGGAAAAAACAACACTGGGACTGCTTGTTTTGGGACGGTTTTTGGGGAGGGGGGAAAGAGCTGCGGGGTGGCGAGTTAGGGGAAAGGTAAAACCCCCTCACTATACGAGGGCTACCCTACCCTGTACCCCCCCCTGACCCCCTACAATCCAGCTACCCTCCCCCTTCACCCCCTCACTTTGCGGTACCTAAGATTTTATTTTAATAATCGGGCCTTATTCTAAGATTGGTGCCCAAAGAAGGACTTTAGTTCTCTTTTTGGGTATACAATATTTATCAAAGTTTTAAAAAATTAAATTTCGGAAGGAAGGCGTTTTGATTGTGGCTGTAAGGGAATATTAAAAAATTTATGTTTTTGAATGTGGAGGGGGAATGACAATTTTTTTGTTTAGTTTTAAAATTTTTTAATACTTTTTTTTATTTTTATCCCTTTTTTATTTTATGTTGACGTTTTGGCATGCATGCTAAAAATTGTTACTAGCAATAAAAGTTTTTTTAAATTTTTTTTATATATCAAAAAAAACGAAAATTTTTCACACATGTTTTTAAAAATTTTCAATATACGTTTTTGAAAAAAATTTTTTAAAATTTTTTTTAATTATTTTTAAACCCTGAGGTGTAAAGATGTTAATAGTTTTTTTTATAACATTATGGGCAGTTATTTAAAAAATAGATGGGAAATAAAATTTTCTACTATTGAAACAAAAACATCTGGGGTTAAGAAAGATATTGTAGTTGTTTTTACAGTATAGTTACGGTGACGAAGGTGCTAAATAGTTAACTCTTTTTGGGAAAGTCATATTTGAAAATTTCCAAACTGTTTTAGGAGCTTCTTGATTTCCCAAAAAAACCCCGGGAGAAAACCCCCCTCCCCGCCGCACAAAAAAGGGGGGGGGAGCTCTCCCTTTTAATTTACTTAATCTACAAAACTTTTTTTTTAAAATGAAAACTATTTAACAGGGAGTAGTTTGAGGGAGTATATCGTTTTGCAGGTTTGGGTTACAAAGGGCCCAAAAGGGTTATGGGCGGGGGAAACGGAAGGTCCTTTGTTTAGTGTAAAAACTCGATTCCCTTAAAATTGATCTGTTTTTAATTAATATAACAGGCCTGATACACGGTTCTCTTTTAGAACATCATTTTACTAGAAATCTCAGCCCAGGGGTTATTTAAGATTCTCTATTTAGTGTTTTCGTAGATGGAAACCCTTTTAAGAGATATCCGTTTGCTTTTAAGGGACAAAAATTTATCCTATCGCTATAGTCTCCAAAAAAAACCACCCCCCAAAGAAAATATTCAATCAAGGGTATGGATAGATAGGTTTTGTATAATGCATCATATTACATTCAAAATTTGTTAGGGAAATACACAAACACATTGTTTTTGAGAAATTTTATAAGTTTAATGAAACATTTTAATAACTAATATCCCGGGGAATTTTATTTGAAAAATTTTATTTTTTTTTAAAATGTTTAAGGGAAAAACTATCGGTAATTGTCATCACAATATTTTTTGTTCACCGTACAGGAGCAAAGGCTTGGAAAAAGCCATTATCCCTTAACGATTCCTAACTTCGTTGGCCTTTGTCTCATCCTGTAAGCCCATTTACTCGTACCGTCAGCTTGTTATGCGAACGTATTACGTGTTAATTAAATAACACCGATCTTAAATAAATCCGCACAGTTTATTGGTACATAATTTGTTAATATCGGTTTAGATATTATTAAGCACGTGTTCTTTTTTCCAATGTGAAACAACCATTTTGGATATTATTTAGTTTTAATTAATAATTTAAATGCATCACTTGAGATAAAAACACATCCACAAATAAAAAGTGATAACAAATATTCATTAAGTTTCTTTTTAAGTATAGGAGAGATTGATTGTATAACTTTATGCAACCACCATATATTCAGTAATTTGTACTTCAAGGATTTACGACTCACTTTCACAGTAAACACATTTATCTTGGATTAACATTTTAATAATTTTATATTTTACATTCTTAAACAGCAGTTTTCAAAACTGTGAGATTATTATTGTCATCCAGTGCATTCAAAATTAATTTTAACCTTAACTTTCGTGATAAAATTGCTGGTTACACTGCAGAAACTGTTATTTTAACAACTAGAAACACTCGTTAGTATTTTTCTTTCAACAGAACGGATCCGGATATAGGAACAGAGATTGTTGTTTGGGAGGATGCGGGCCGGATTTAATAAAGTTAGTTTGTTCAATTCTTTGTTTGAACATTCGTACAAGATCACTTACTTGTACATCATTGTACAACTAAAAAACTGAATTTCAAAATGAATCCAAATAAACCCAATCCACGCTTTATATACCTACTTTAACAATTTATGGTACTTTTATCATTTATCGAACAAAACAAATTATTTAATATTTTCCTTAAAATTAGCTTTTTAACTATGAAATGATACAATGACTCCTAATCTTGGCTTTGTTTAGTGAGAACTAATTATAAATGTCAGTTCTAATGTCATAAAAATATATAACTCCTCATAATTCCCTTGTAGAGAGTGTGGTAATGTTATATAAACATATGTGAGTGTTAGAGCATGTATTATTAAGAACATAAATACATGTTTCTTGTGGTGAAAATAGCAAGGCTCCAGCTAGTAAGATAAAAACTATTTTTCTTTGCTTTTCGAAAATGTTTAGGTTAATAATAGTTTAATTTACAATTCACAAAAATGTATCACCCTTTTAGTATTCAATATGGGTATATATTGAGGTAAACATACACTACAACAAAGGATGAGATACAACATTTATATTTTTAAACATATTTCTGTATCATATTTATTGGATCATCATTTTAATACAGGTCCCACAGATATTTTGGCGTAATAAAAATTATAATTCATAAATTTATTTTTAGTTTAATTTATAATTCATAAAAAGCTATAACCCCTTTAATATTCAAGATGGGTTTATATTGGGGTGAATATAAGTTCAATTCCACTTCTTTTTTTCCAACCTTAAAAAAAAAGGTTGAATAAATAATCCAGAAAAGGATGAAATACGACAATTTGTAAGTTTCAACATACTTCTGTCTCATATTTATTAGCCATAATTGTAATACTAATTCCACTGATATTTATATTCGTCATTCTAGGACTTATAAAATGTTAACAAATTTCCTTTGCCGTGTGTTCAATGTTATATTGTATAGGCCTATTTTAACATATATGTTATGTCAGCAAAATGTTGAGTCACCAATATTGTCAGTGAATCAAGCTTATTTTGTTTGAGACTATCTGTTGACTTCATAAATACTTTGTGATTTGAGGTAAATTTCCTTTATGAGTAATGATACTAAGTACAACTGGTCCAAAACATTTCAGACAGTTAAGAAATATTTTAGCAAATTTTCGAATGAGCCTATCAAAATTATTTCTACTTTCTAAGTATTTTGAATGAGTCCAACTTAGTGTTAAAGATAGTTTGAAATCGGTAATGACCGGAGGGTACCATCGTTAACGGCGTCAAGCACCATCGAGTGTGGCTGTTCCTTGGATGGGTGACTGGTGAGGGATCCCATCTTTTTCGGCGGCTTAGTCACTGTGTTGGTTTGGAAGCTTCCTTCGATTTTTGTATGCCCATTACTCCAAAAAATGAAGCGGGCCACTAAATGTTGAAGAAATGCACCATTGCACTGGGGTTGAAACGGACGAGTGGTTTAGATATACTGTGACCAGGTGCAAAGCCCAGATTCGTGAGTCCGAATCCATCTCAGCTTGAAATATGGTTGCATGCAACTATGTTGAGGCACTACTGCAGTCTGTGGCATGAGTGTGTCGGGCCCACCTGAAATAAAGGTTATGTTAGGTTAAGTGGTCCAGCTAGGTTATGTTAGGTTAGTTTAGTTTAAGTTAGGTTAGGTTAGGGAGTCCGGCTTGGTGGTCGGAAGTTGACAGGATCAGTGTTTCCATTATAATTTCACGTAACATTATAATTTCGTACATTTTTATCTGTAGTAAGAAGTTAATTTTTCTTCTAAACTGATTGCTGCAAATTGATTTAAATTTTATTAAGTGCATTTAAATCACTTTAAACACATGAATAACAAGTTAATCAGGCTAAATTAACAATTTACGTCGAAATGAAAACTATAACAAGGACATGTATCTAAAAACATAAAATTATGACAAATTTCACAGTAATTGTCTAACGTGGGTCAAGTCATTGGTCCCAAGGTTGAATGTTTTAACTTCATCTGCTACAAATAGACCTCTTTAAGATATCATGTAAAATCCTGTCATACAGTAAATTAAAAAAAAAATTTAGCAGTTAAATTTCATCTCTGTTTCTTATCCTGTTATTATCTCTTCTTATGATTTTATTAAAGAGTATTTAGGATTTAGGAACAAGTGTATTCTCATTTGCTGATGTTTTGTATGAATTAATTAAAAATTTCCATTTACAATATCCCAAGTCCAATTAAAATGATAAGAACTTAGGCTTAAGCGGCCGGTTTCATAACTAGAATCTACAGTTTCCGGTGACAACCGCGTCAAGGTACTATCTACCTGTATTGTAGATAGTATCTTGACGCGGTTGTCACCGGAAACTGTAGATTCTAGTTAAAATGATAAGGTTTATTTTTAGAAAAAAATCAAAACAAAATGATCGAAATCCGAAAAACCTTTTAAAAAACTTTAGGTTAATAGGCTAACATGTGATTAAATAAAGGTGAACTTTATATTTAATGTTTTAATACAGGTAGTAAAATGTTTTATTACCTCTGAAATCAACAGTAATTACCCTGAAGCAGCCAGAAAGCCGATAAGTCAGGGATACAGAGCTGGCGTATGTACACTCACGACGATCCCGGATAATCCTACGGTGTTTTATCTTGTGTGTGTTTCATTTTATACCTTCAGTAATAACCAAAAAGGAACTTAACAAGTTTAGTCATTAAATTGAAATAAAAGTACTGACTATATATTAAATAATGAGATTAGCCACTCATTTGTTCTAATAATTCAATTATTTTCATGCTTTGTATTTGACTAGTTTGTATATATATATATATATATATATATATATATATATATATATATATATATATATATATATATATATATATATATGCATCCTTCCTTATTTGTTGTTAAAGCATTGGATACTTGAAGTTCAATGCGCACCTGAATATAATGAGTTTTCAAGATAAATAATATATTTGAGTAAATCGTTTTTCAATCGTAAATTAAATAAATATAGAGCCCTGGACCTTTGTATTTATTTTTTTGAAGTATTCATGTGGTATGATAGTTTTAGGGCCCAATATGCCCAAATCAAAAGTTGTTTTCAAATTTAGTTTATAACCTATACTAAATTATTGTACTTGTTATCTACCAAGAGCATCCTTTAATAATGTATTTCAATTTAGAAAGTTTTAGTTGTTTTTAAATTCTAGCTTTAAATGTTCTTGCTTTAAACTTTTATTTTTTAACCAACAAATAAACTGAAACATAGAAAAAATATCGTTAAGTATGATTTAACTACCAACTTAACTTATATGAAATTTGAAATTTCCTCTAAGCACGATAGCATTTGTTTCTCATACAAAGTTGTGACTTCACAATTGATATTACACAGTAATTTCGAAGCAGGTGCCACCCAGCAGATAAGGGGGTCCAGCCTAAGTACACTCACAAAATGACCTGCAAACTTGGCTATATACTCTGGCTATATATATGTACTCTGTAGTGCATTGATAACCAATTGTACAGGGTACAGGGTATTTAATACTTTGACACATTAAACGAAAATAATAACTGGTTTATGATTTTATAGTTTCTCGGTTATTATAAAGACTAGATTCAAGAAATGTCACAAAATTAAATTTCGTATGGATTTTAGTGAGGAGAGATGCCCAATGAAGATACAGTTCCCCTACGTGTTTCCAATTTTATAACACATTTTTCAGTCATTCACCTAACGAGGGACGTCCCATGGAGGAAGTCGTGACAATGTTAAATGCAACCCTTAATAGAGTAGCAACTCATTTTAAAGATCTTTTGTTTTAGAATACAATGCCGTAAATGCAACTTCAAAATTTTCACTCAGTAAAAAATGCCCTTTCAAGTTTTGTAATTTTGCTAACGGTTTTACATGGGATAATTTTGCGCGTCGTATCAGGTGTCTACAACCGTCTTACTGCTTGAAATATAAAAAAATGTATACTTCCGTATGTTCTTTTTAATCAATTCTTCCGAAGGAAAAGAGAAAAGACTTTACAGCCTTTTTACTTTCATTAAACAAAACTTGAAACGGCTGCCATTTTTTACTGAGTGACACTTTTGAAGTAAAATTTGCAGCATTGTATTCTAAAACAAAATACCTGTAAAATGATCTGCTACTCGTCCTAGGCTTACATTTAACATTGTCACGACTTCCTCCACGGTACGTCCCCCGTTCGTCTTAATGACTTTAAAATGTGTCATAACGTAGGAAACGCTAAAGTTTCATAGTTCCACATTAACTAATAAAGAAATTATAACGAACTTCTAAGACTTAGGACACCCGGTATAAGATATTATGTATACTTAGATGTAATTAAGTGCACTAAGTAAACAGATACATGAGTGGCAGTTGATTAGTACGTGTTAAATATTGATACTTAATGAGAGATTCCTTGTGACGTCATTAATAATTACCAAGCAGGTTGCTTACATCAAGCACGTAATTAAACCTCCTACAGCAATCATATTATCGGCTGTAGTTTGATTGAAGTCACTGTATAGGTGTTTTAAGTGACTATTGTCTAGCTAATTACCTTCTCTAACCTACTACAAGGTAGTTTCATGCGTCTTAGTCTCATAACCAATAATAAAATTAATTTACATTAAAATAAATACCTAGTAAACATTTAACTATTTTATAGGAATGTTATATTGTAATAAACAATATTTAAATAGTCCTACTTAATAAATAGATAAACAGATCTTGAAGAAGCTGACAAGACTCAAATTTGAAGGTATTTATAGACCTTTAATTTACACTAGTCAAAATAATTAGTAAAGATACAAAAAAACAAAAATCGAACAAAGTAAATAATGTCTGCTTATATTTACTAGCGAGAATAGATAATGTCATGAAATACATTTTTATACATATTCAACCAAAATTTGTATGAACACTTAACATTTTGACAGTTTATTTTCGAACTCTAGTTGTAGGAAATTAAAGTTAACACAGGTCTTATTTTTCCAGATGAAGAGGCCTTCTCTAACATTACCTAAGGATCGTTGGCTTAAAGGTGACTTGCGTGCGTGCAAGGACTGGATCGTGCATTGATTACCCATCCAAGGAACAGCCACACTCCGTGTTGTAGACGCCGTTATCTTTTGGTAAAGTTGGAACTCTACGGTCCACGCCACTCCAATATTAATGACTTTATAACACACGCAGTCACAGTGGGCTGACCACTATAAGTTTTATGAGTTGGAGTTAAAATAGTGAAATTATTTTTAAATCTTCTCATCTCCTCTTTGTATCCATTTACTGGTAGAAATGCAGTAGACAGTTACAATAATTGTGTATAGTTTGGTGTCATTTATATAATATTTTATTAAGGTGGATATTTCCCAAATCAACTTTGTGGACGTACAATCAAGTTTGTGGACGTACAATCAACTTTGTGGACGTACAGCCAACTTTGTGGACGCACAATCAACTTTGTGGACGCACAATAAACTTTGTGGACATACAATCAACTGTGTGTACGTACAATCAACTTTGTGGACGCACAATAAACTTTTTGGGCTCACAATCAACTTTGTGGACGCACAATAAACTTTGAGAACGTACAATCAACTTTGTGGACGTCAGCAGGTGAAAACATGCTGTTATATATCAATCGCACTGTGTGTTCAATATTTTAAATGAAGACAAATTTTAAAATGTTTATTTTTAGTGAAACTGGCTGCTTAATAATTTATCTAACACCTTTTTATTATCATTACAACACACCTGACTGTCCATTTTCGTTATTTGGCGTTGATATCAAGACTCCGATAGAAGCAACTTTACACAAATAATCCAGTGTTCTGTAAGAGGTCATAGTTAACAAGCTATACTATACTAATTATCCTATTGATTTATGGTAAGCTGTTATAACTAAACATAAAAGTCACTGTGCATTTACCACTAACCCGAAAAGAATATAAGAATGACCAGGTTCAATATTGTATTTTGATTAAGTGTATGTGCATTTCAATATTTTTACTTGTTTCGTTTAATAAAAGCACTACGCAAACAGTTTTAAGCTGAACACTTCTATCAGGACATATTTATATTGTATTCTAAAGTAGATGATGATTGTTTTTTAAACACGTATATTTCACAAATACATAAATTGATGTGTACTCAAAATACTGTCAGTTACTTACAAATAGGACGCCGACACAATTTTTGGTGTATTTTAAAGCGAATATGAATGATTACATGACTGTAATCTGGTAACTAAAAGAGTTTGACTGTTACTCAAAAAGGTCGCTTTATTAATAGCCCAATATCCAATGCAACTTAGGGACCTACAGCTTTACGTGGAATCCGAACTACGAAGTATTGGTCTGATTTTCAGCTAACTGACAAGGCTAATACTCAGTTATCTCCTCTGAACAAGATCCCGACAATCACAACCACTCAACATGGACACACCAGACTTATTGTCCAGGCCGATAGCAACCACTGAGCGGACGCCATGTCGGTATTAAGGGGACATAAAACATATCGCCTACAAAACCACAAAACGTTGTCTCCACTGAGCCAGTTAGGAAGAACCAATCTGAGCTTTAATTTACTAAAAGGATTCCTGGGCGTGGCTTATTACATGTATGCACCTCATGTTACTAGATAAGTGCATTGGATTTGTACGTGTCCAAGAACCTGGTTTTACAACTCTAACTATACAGGTCAGGTTTGGAAAATGAAGTTCGATCGGTGTCATTTAACCTAACCTAACCTAACCTAAAACAACCAATTTGAGATTGTTGGAGAGTAAATTACAACGTTATAAAAACGACTTTAATCACAAGTTATAAGTACTTTGGTGGGATGAGTTTTTGTAAGTTAAGGTTATTAGAGGTACCAAGGTGAAAAGCAATACAACAACTTGTTAGTGTTAACATAAACACATATTCATGAGTGATAATGAGCTGTCTTTAAGTGATGAGTGTAAATATTTGGGATTGATTTTCGATAGATTTTTTTCTTGGTCTCCTTATATTGATCTACTTTGTTCTAAATTGTCCAGTCAACTATTTTTGTTAGGTAGACTCGCGAATTACAAAAATAATTTCCAAATGAGATTGATATATACTTCTCTTATAGAGTCTAGCCTAAGATATGGTGTGGTGCTATGGGGCTCAACTTCTCAGAAAAATTTCTTGAGAGTCTTCCGACTTAAAAAAAAGCCATCCGAATCATGGCGGGAGTAAATCGACGGTCTTCCTGTAGAGAATTATTTAAATCTTTTAACATCTTAACCCTACCGTCAATATACATATTTGAAGTTATAGTATTTAATAGATTTAAGTCGGATACTGTTCTAAGGGGCTCTGACATACATTCTCATATCACTCGCCACAGGAACACATACAGACAGACTTCTCACAGACTTCAGCTCGCTGCTAAATTGCCACAAAATTTAGGCCCGAAACTTTTTAATAGAATACCGAACCAAATTAGGAACGAAACGGACCCTAACAAATTTAAGACATTGCTTAAGAGTTATTTGTTAGAGGTAGCTTGTTACTCAGTCGATGAGTTACTTAAGCCAATGCTGTCAATTTAAGATTTCAAATATATATTTTTATGTGATACGTTAAGTTAAATTCCATGGCGCTTGTAATACAATGTATATTGTCTTTTTCAATAAAGAATTTTGATTTTGATAAAATATCATCAAAGCTGTTTATCACAACATATTTGTTGATTTCACTACAGTTTTGTACCGCATAATTTTGTATAGTTTTGTCACTCAATTTTTTCTTCGCTTCTTTTTCTTCTGAGTGGTTAAACAAGGTTAAACATTGTTGTTCTCACCAATTATATGTTTACCAAATCTACAATTAAATAGTGGTAGACACAATCAGAATCCTAAGGGAGAATAAAAAGTACTACAAAATTATAAGTTGATGCCAACATTTGAAAGTAAACTGTTGTCGTTCTTGTTAGAGGAGGACTTTTTCTAAGAGTAACGGGAGATTAGGATATAACTTAAAAAGAGCAATTTCCGTTATCACCGTCAGGACGTTAACGATGGCATGAGTTAGCACTGCTGAATGCCTTAACCTAACCTCAAATAAATGACGAGATAATTTTAATGTAATTTTAAATTATTTATAAACTAATATCTAACAATAACACAATCTGTAGTATTTGTAATATTTTATGGACGTGGATAACTAATACAACATGTATTATTTGTTAAATAAGGTGTATAAATATTGTGGAAACATATTCCTAATGGGGTAAAAAGTAAGGCCACTACTCTGTATTATAAGGAGTTTATAAAAAGGCATAGATATACTATGAATAGTAGTAGGTAATAATATAATAAGCGTAATATAATAATGTATAATATATAAGATTTAATAATGTAAACATTTGTTTTAGATGAGTAGGTAGTATTAGGTAATAGGAAGTAGGAAGCAGGAAGTACATACGGTGTCATTTAAACTGATCACCTACTGAAGTAGGTGATCAGGAAGTAGGTTATTAGGTGATTGACAGTGGCTTGGGGGTTCTTTGGTAAACATGGAGCTGAGGTATAAATAGGGAAGCCTGGGGCTGGCTGAGGAGTATCGGGTGGAGGTTGAAGGTGGAGAAATTCGACTGCGGGTGCTGCTGCCGGGAGATTTGACCAGTCGACTCCAGGAGGGTGGCTCCAGGGGTGAAGTGTGTCTACCTCACTCTCCTTGACCTAAGCTCCAGGAGGGTGGCTCCAGGGGTGAAGTGTGTCTACCTCACTCTCCTTGACCTACGCTCCAGGAGGGTGGCTCCAGGGGTGAAGTGTGTCTACCTCACTCTCCTTGACCTACGCTCCAGGAGGGTGGCTCCAGGGGTGAAGTGTGTCTACCTCACTCTCCTTGACCTACACTCCAGGAGGGTGGCTCCAGGGGTGAAGTGTGTCTACCACACTCTCCTTGACCTACGCTCCAGGAGGGTGGCTCCAGGGGTGAAGTGTGTCTACCTCACTCTCCTTGACCTAAGCTCTTGAGTCCGTCAAGGTCAGATTGATGATCATCTTAGGAAGTCTATACTAATAACTTTTCAGGTCACTGTTAATTGATATTTCTATGTGTATCAGTGTTGTATTTGTTAGGTTTCAAAATTTTTAGATTAAAAGATTGTTATTTACCATCTAAGTGTTATTGTAGCTACGTCCCCATTGGAAGTGTTAAGACTACTGTTGATTGTTTTAGACGTTATTGGTTCATAGTTTGTAGTCTTGTCACCCGAGTTTTCTCCCTTGGAGAAGTTTATTTATGGAATTTAAAATTTTACCTTTAACGATGTAGTATTAAAAACAATGCTTCTTAACAAAAGAATTCTATAATTTGATATTATGTCAGTTTAAATTCATGTAAATTGTGCTAAATCCACAAGGAAGTGTGTCTACCTCACTCTCCTTGACCTACACTCCAGGAGGGTGGCTCCAGGGGTGAAGTGTGTCTACCTCACTCTCCTTGACCTACGCTCCAGGAGGGTGGCTCCAGGGGTGAAGTGTGTCTACCTCACTCTCCTTGACCTAAGCTCTTGAGTCCGTCAAGGTCAGATTGATGATCATCTTAGGAAGTCTATACTAATAACTTTTCAGGTCACTGTTAATTGATATTTCTATGTGTATCAGTGTTGTATTTGTTAGGTTTCAAAATTTTTAGATTAAAAGATTGTTATTTACCATCTAAGTGTTATTGTAGCTACGTCCCCATTGGAAGTGTTAAGACTACTGTTGATTGTTTTAGACGTTATTGGTTCATAGTTTGTAGTCTTGTCACCCGAGTTTTCTCCCTTGGAGAAGTTTTTTTATGGAATTTAAAATTTTACCTTTAACGATGTAGTATTAAAAACAATGCTTCTTAACAAAAGAATTCTATAATTTGATATTATATCAGTTTAAATTCATGTAAATTGTGCTAAATCCAAATTGTGCTTATGAAATGTTTTCAGGAAGAACTGTAGCAAGCGGGCTACCAACTCGGCCATGTCTCCCTCTTCTATATTCTATATTAAAGTTGTACTTGAGTCAAATTTATTAAAGTTGAAATCTGGGTTAAAGACGGCCACCCGTATTTTTTACAAAAGTATGTTTTATACAGAACAGTTTATACCAAACAAACCCGATAATAACCAAGAACCAAACAGTTTATACAGAACAGTATGTTTAGCCCCTGGCTGGTAAGAGTATGTCTGCTACATGTTGTGACGTCACTTCACTGGAGTGTGTCTTGGCAGATTGGGAAATTGCTACCATAAAACATTCATACGGTAAATTTTAGGTAACCAATCAAAAAGAGAAACATTTGTAGTTGCTGTTTAGAGCAGTGCTGAAACCTTCAATTTAGAGTTACGATTAACCACAATTAATGGGTATGTTCAATTGATATTCTCTTGTATATTTGTAATAACTTATAACCACTTCTGAATTAAAATATATTATCTGACGTACAAATTAATATATAAGTAAATAAAAATATTTTTCGTATTTAAAATATATTAAGTCATATATTGTGTAATTTATTTTTCCTTTAATTCATTCTACAATAAAGAATAGCTAAAACAGGATACTTCTCCTTATATAATGATTTTTTTAGTTAATTAGTTGATGTAACTAAAATTTATTCTTTGTACATGTGAAATAAATTAACAACAACACTACTTTTATGAAAATCCTTTATTATTGTAAGTTGTATTGATATTTTCTATATCAAGAACATGTCTGATAATTACGGTTCCATTCATAAATGACAGAATTTCTCAATTACTCACTCCAGTCAACACATACATTTGACTACTGTCGTTAGGTTTGGGAAAGCAACACCTGCTTACACCGACAGTTGGAGTAGAGCTGTTTACGTCACACACTAACAGGGGTATGTGACGTCATTAATTACTAATATATAATAGTACTAACTTTAACATTTCCTAACTACAAATTAAAAACAAAAAATCATTAATCATGTAAAATTTTAATTAATTTGGTAAGAAAATCTAACAAAACCTTTCAAAAAGACACCGACCAATATTTAGTTAAGACCAAGATGGTTTTAAAGTCATATACTTTATAGGAAATTTAGAATCAAGTAATTTTTTTAGAAATTCAATTAAACTTTAAATTGTACAAATCATACTATTATAAGTAAAATGAAGTTTTATGACATTTTAGATTAATTTAATCATACACAATTTTTAATATCTGATAACTACTGTAAAACATTTCCTTCAACATTTTGTTTACGACTGAATTATAAGGGTAAAATTGAACTTAAATCTGTAATGCCTATATTTATTATTTAATAATTTATTTTGCAAAATATCATAACCTTCTATTAGGACTAAATTCTGACTACCATCACGCTGATTTTAGAGCGACTTGAAACTATGTGATGTACCGTTATCAATTCTCTTGGAAAATATTGCATGTAAATCAAGTAAAAACTAAATTACTAACAATTGTAGTCCTTAAAATAATAATGTCATTTTAAGACGCATTGTCCGGGAAATGTTTGAACAGTATGATTTACGAAAAACGTTTCACTAACTATATCCTTTCACTCCATAGCTACCAACATATTTTTATGATTAATCCATAGTTTATTACGAGCATCGATTAAAATGTTTACATATGTATGTTCGATTGCAACATTTGAATATGTTTTAGTATCCTATGAATTGTAAAACAATTATGCTTGCACGCTAACTATCAAGTGGCAACTAACACTGGGACTACTCCCATCTCCAAATATGTGGGGTGCAGCAAATCGTGGTTCTAGTGCTACCCAGACAGTGCGATGATTTCCAGTCATTATTAGAACCTTATCGAATGGTAATTAAGACACCCTTAAGATCAAATTTTGAGAACCACACTTCTAGAAACTTTCTGATTACAATGCCGTCTTATATGAAGATACTCCTCAACCAACTAGTCAGCCGGTGTTAGTGGAAGTGAGAGTCTTCGGTCTGCAGTCAGGAGTGGAATTAACAGTTCACGAAGATAAACTCGTGTGTGTGCGTTAGGGGACCTTGATTATTATAAATAATGATATTTTAATCTCAATGTATAAAATATTATCTTTTAACTTTATTTATACCTTACTAATGAACAATTTTGTTAATTAGTGAATGTAAATTAAATTACCACTTAGCAGCCACAGAGTTAGATTGCATTATTATTTAAGGCCCTGTTAGACTGTAGCAATATAATATACCCCTCCCCTCGTCTTTACATTCATCATACATTAACATAATTATGTAAAATGGATATAACTCTCCCAACTTCCCATACATGAATAGAAGTGACGACCCTTCCACTCACCCATGTGCATACAGTGGTGATGAACGTATGTTTGTAGTTTGCTAAAACAGGTTAATTTAATATTATTATGTAAAACCACTTTCTTTGTCGACTGGAAGTGCAAATTTTTCAACTTAAAATGTAGGAAAGTGGATGTATTGCACGTGAACAAAGCCAAACAATTACAAAATAATGTGAAACTACACGCATCTCTCAACTAATAAACAGTTTTCATCAAATAAAATGGTAAAGTGGTGTTATTATGATAGTAGCAACTAAAATAACTTAGTGGACATTTCAACATTTGGTTAGATAATTATAAAAACATGCTTAATTTAATTAAAATATACATATAAATGTGTACAAAAGACAATGTCATAAATAAAACAACACAATTACACTTAGTTTGTTTAATATTTTCTTATATAGAGTGTATTTCGAAGAGAATTAGTTTGTCATATACAAATTAATCGAGACAGCTGCGTATATAACTAATCAAGTCCCTCGCTGATGTAACCGCTACTGGCATCTCGTAGATGAAGTTACCTGCCATACATTCTAATAACACAGTGGTTCTGTAACATGTTTATACAGTGTGTATTTTGAGGTAATTATATTGGCGTGTACAACGTGATGAAGTGGCAACTGTGAGGTATACATGATGAAGTAAACAACTCCCTGGCTGATGAGACAACTGATAGCTTCTTATAAATGAAGTTAGCTCCTGTATATTCTGATAACCCTTAGAATCTGTATTATATTCATACAGTGCATATTTGGAATGGAATTATACTTACTCAGCCAATTCTGTGGCTAAATATTGTACAAAAGGTCTCATATGTTGGGTAAAATCATATCTCTGTGAAAGGAAGTTCAAGATTAAGTTTTGTTGCGAACTTTACGATTGCTTCATTGCCTTTTCTGGTGTTCCACAATGATTCAATTTTATGCCTTTTTTATTTTTAATTTTTTTAAATATTTATCAATGACGTCAGGCTTGTCTTCGACTAAGTAAGCGTTCACCTGTTCTTGACAATGAAAATATCTCATTGCCTATTTTCACAAAAGATCACAGCCTTTCAGTCGGCTGTTAACTCTGCTGTCAAGTGGGCTAATGCAATGAAATGAAAGACGTCTTTATTTAATCAGACGAAGTTGGGACTAAAAAGTCCCTTCTACCACTTAACCAGGCTAAACGTATCCTCCTGAATTTAGAAATGACATTAGTTGCCAATTCATCTTGCCGTATTCCATCGATGGCTCCATGTTGCCAAGTTTTGCCAACACCTTGGAGTTCCATGACCACTAAGTTGATCCCCTCCGGAAATATTAGTGTTGTTGGCTCTATAGCTAGGAGATTTACGTCTTATTACGTGGATTGTCAACAAAACATTCTAATGTGACCTCTTGTAGATTCCTAGCTAAGGGTTGTCTTGAGTACATCACTGCTATTTGGACTAAGGATTTGGGATATTTCAATAGCTCCTGCAAGGATGCCTAAAAGAAGCTCCTTACGTAGCAGGTCTTTGATTTCATGACTTTAAGACTACATCTGTTCGTCTTGCAATGGGTAAGGTATCTATATTTAAATATTTTGGAAAATTGACCTTTGTGGTACTTACTCCATGCTCTAAAATGTTTTAACAACATTATCTATGTACCAATAGATAATGTTTTGTTTAAATAACTCACCATTATTATTATAATTCTTTATTTGATTTTGTTTTAAATTAAATTCGAATTAATTAAATACTTTTAACTACACTAAACAGTAATTACGTTTATTGTTTCTTAGAGGTTGAGGCAATTAACTGAGGATTCAATAAAATTCAATCCTCTTAAAGTATTATAGTAGCTGATTCTACGAAAATAATATTCGATAGACTGCTTTTGGTGAGAATAGAAAATTGAGACATTCCAAACATTTTCACTGCATATGTCGCCCAGTTATGTATATTTTTTCTTTTGTTTTACTATCTATGGGAGTAACGATGGATATTCGTTCAGCTCCACGAAAATGGACTACTATTAAATGAAATAATGATATCATGTGGTCTACTTTTTAAAATAAGTTTTATTTTAATTGTTTAACATTAGTTTTAATTTCAAAAAATCAGTAAGGAGTAAGTACCACAGGGGTCAATTTTAGGGCCGCTTCTTTTTCTTTGCTATTTGAAAGGCATACACAATGAAAAGTATTCTAAAAGGGCTTTCTTGTACGCTGACAACTCCGGCTTAATAGTTTCCGCTAAAACTAAAATTGAATTAGAACAAGAATCAAACAGCTAATTGGCAAAATTTAAACAGTTTTTCTCCAACAACAATTTGTTTTTGAATCCTCAAAAAACTAAATATATTTGCTTCTCTACAGATTAGAATAAGAAACAGGTTGAACCAAACAACAATATCGTTACGGAAAACTAGACAATATAGATGAAACAACATTTTTAGGATTGTTAATTGACAGTAACCTCAGCTGGTGCAGTCATATAAATAATATTGTCTCAAAAATAAATTCAGGTCTGTACGCATTGAGATGAATGTCGTTCTTATGTAGTGAATCAACATTAAATATGATATATCATGCCCACATCCAATTACATGTAGCCTATGTCATATGTGTATATAATGGCACTTCTTTTCAAAATTTAAACAAAATATTTATACTGCAGAAAAAGGCCATTAGAATAATTTTAAAATTAGGAACTACTGAATCAGTAAAAGTTCATTTCCAAAGGTTGGGTATATTAAAAGTTTTTGGATTATATATCCTGAGTTGTATATTGTATGTTAGAGATAATTTTACTGTAATAACAACTCACAGTGACATACATAACCACAACACAAGAGGTAAGATGGCGATTATTCTACCAAGCCATAGATTAGAAATATACAAAAATAAAACCTCTGTAATTGGGGTTAAGTTTACCAATGCTCTGCCTAATGAATTAAAAAGTAAACTTGACTATTAATTTCAAAGCACTACTTAAGTCCCATCTTTTCTCAAATTCTTTACATTCTTTGGACGAGTATTTTAGTTATTAATTATTTGTTTATTTAGTTTAGTAAATTATTGTATTTAGTTTAGCTGACACTATTTGATGTACACTCTGTACTGTCATAATTAAAGACTTTTTTACTTAGACTACATTTTAATTTGTACAAAATTTAATAAGGTTTTTTAATCTTATTTATCTCAGCATTATACAAAGACATTACAGATTCCTTGTTTAATGATTGTCTATTAATAACGCATTGTAATGAAATAAAAATATTGATTGTTTTTCCAGCTTAAGGTGCACGTTACTACTGTAATTAAAAAGAAGTTGTTATACATATATTAATGACATTTTTGTTAACCTCCATTGAGAATTAAATTCCTAAGATAACAAAGCTGGCCTCATCCTATTCTTTAAAGGCACAAAAAGAATCATACAAAAGGATAAAATGGGTTGCTAAATTGCAGCGTAGAGATTTGGTCTTTTGTCACCGTAAATTGATGCATTCGTCTGTAAAGAGTATTTATCATAGTGGTAGAAGAGAATAGATTAAGTTGATTAATCTATTAATAATTTTAATTACAAAATGTGGTTTGAATACTGTGTAAATGATTTTCAAAATTACGAGTAGAAGTTTAAAACTTTTATAAAACATAAAACGTTCGTTTCAAAATTGTTTTGTTTACAAAAGGTGTGAAATATTCTATGACGTTGGAACACTCCTTCAATCTGAAACTCCTGCCCCTACCTAAAAGTACATGACTTACGACTGTGAACGGTGGTCATATACTTACTTCACGAGTATGTTCTTGCTTAAAGATTTTGGGACTGAACATCATTTAGCAATCACGTAGCAAACCATTTATTGTTTACCTTTCAATAAACTAATAATGAACGTACATGGATCATGCGGGATATATTTCATGATTTTTCAGTATTGGTGAATTATAATACTAGAATATAATAAATCCAAGTGGGTAACTAAGCGTAACATAGATATGCACTGAGTGGTGGAAGTGAGATAGAGAACTATTCCCACTGTAGTTCCATTTAACATTTGTCATGTAGGTAGACGATGGGCCGCATTCTTTAGTTTAGTTTGATCAACACTGATAAGTCAAACTAAGAACGATAAAATTAGTATTTAAATAACAATTTATAATGAAAATACACATGAATAAAAACTAATTAAAAAGAATTGTAAAGTTCATCGCAGTTATATTTTACAACCAAATAATGTTGCTGAATTTGACCACAGACGGGAGTTTGAAGGCGGAAGTTAGTCCCGCCCGTGATATACGGTGGTGGAAGAATTGCACGTTCCCCTACGCTCCTGAAACCCCTATATGCACTAAATACAACACGTGGGTCGAAATGTATCCTACTATAACAAAATAGCTGAGTTAAAAATGTATTGCTTCTTATTGTAGTTTTGTTTTGAGTTGAGATATTGACATTCACAATATTATTAAATTAAATAAATTTCTCTTCGATATAATTACTTTTCAAAATTTTTCACAAAATGAATTAACGAGCTTTTACTTCTAAATAGAAAGGATAGAAAAATAATTTCTGAACTTGTCAATACAAATTCAGAGTTGTTTGACTCATGTTTCATTTTTATGCAACGTAGGTAATGAAACGTTCTAAAATTTTGTTTTATTCCTGTGGTACAGGAATTCAGCCTACTAAATGTGGGCTAAATGTGTTGTAGTTGATTAAGCTGAATGACATTATACTATCAGTGATTTTTAAGTTGGATGATAATTGCTTTTCAAAGTGATCGGTTCTAGTTTATGAGAAAGATGAAGTCTACTTCAGCAATGTGTACTCTTTTGGTAAAAACACTTAAAATACAATGCTGTTCTTGAAATGGCGACCTTACATGTCAATATACGTTTTATAGTATCGTTCTAGCGAAATGTTTTTTATTTATTTTATTTTTTTCCATTATTCATTATGTATTCATAAGACGCCGATCGTCAAGATATGGGCGAATATGAGGGGCGAATGAGTGTGATGAGTGTAGATAAACGAATGTAGTCGTTGTTATTAAGGTCGACTGTTCCTCAGAAAGAGCTATTTATTAACAGCCCAATAGCCAGGACAACTAAAGGACCTACAGCTTTACGTGGAATCCGAACCACGTAGTGTTGGTCTGATTTTCAGCTAACTGATAAGCTTGACACTCAGTTCTCTTACATGCACAACATTCGAACCTTGACTACTATCCCACATAAACACCCCAGACTTCTGCAGTAGTGTCCAGGTCGATAGCAACCATTGAGCGGCTGCCGTGTCGGTATTAATGTTTCCGTCACAACCTGACTGTTTTTTGTATGATTTAACAGAAGTATATGGAAGGGTTGTAAAAGAATAAGTAAATGATATTAACTAACCCAAGTTGTGCACATTTATGTCCCCGAATAAATAATGTATTATCATTTTAAGTTTTACTTAATCACCAACGTATCATATCAATTTTTTTATAGTAATATTGTTTTTCCTCTAAAAATTGTGTTAAGAATTTGACAAAGTATATCTACTAATTTATCTTGTAAGACTATGTTACGGAAATATGTACAGAAACACAATGAATAAACACAATTTAGTCCTCACTCTTTGCCATATCTCTGTGTTATCTCTGTGATTTTTTTTCTTTTTTTTCTATAAATAAATTAAACCTAACAAATTCTAGGTCTTCGGGGTTCGACCCCGAAGACCTAGAATTTGTTAGTGATAGTGACGACCGTGGAAGCCTATCCATGTAAATTAAACCTGTTACGACTGTATCGATTCGGCTGTGAGGTGGGCTGAAGACAATCTTCTTTTATGACATTAGAGGATGTAGAATCAACAGAGAGAGTGATGTTCTCGATCTTGGCGTCCTTGTAGACCCCAAGTTAATTTTCTCTGAACACATAAACTGTGTTACGACTCAGTTTATGTGTCAAAAGCTAGAAGGAACTTGGGTCTCGTCATGAGGAGCTCTAGGCATTTCAATGATGAGCACGCTTGTTTAACACTGTTCAAATCCTTAGTTCGAAGTCACCTTGATTATGTTACTGTTATAGGTAATAGGGACCGGGTATAAAAAAATTCAGCCGGTGAGACTGCCCATAGTAAATTCCTCTCACGGATGAAGTGAAAGTTTCCGGATCTTGGTGAAGTGGAAATCGTGCAGAACTGAATTTAACAACCTCATTAGCTAGTCGAGCTGTGACTTATCAGCACATTTTTGTACAGTGTGCTTTATGGCCACGCCGGTTCAGGTGATACTATTGGTCTAAGGGTTCCAAGGCCACGCCGGTTCAGGTGATACTATTGGTCTAAGGGTTCCAAAATATACCTTTCGATTCAGAGAGCCATTTGTTTGCTCATACTTTAGAGTGTGTGATCCAGTGGTCAGATGCGCTAGCATTCCAGCCAGGCTTCACCGCCTAGGTTTTTTCGACAGTAACAACGGCCGGATACTAACGATGCTGAAATCAGCATATGAGTATCACCTGTGAGACTAAACTCACACTCAGGTAGTAAACCCCATTTCTCAAGTGTTGTATATTAGGGTCTGAAGGTTGTTTTGGACACTTGAGAGTTCAACTGGTCAGTTATATAAAAATAAACAAATTACATAATTAAACTACACAATCCTGGCTTGCTGGGACATAGCCTGGAGATCACCTTGGAGTCTTGTCAGATGTGTGATTACATATGTATATTTTTTACAATAATATAATAAACATAGGCAAGAAATTATATCATCCGTATTATGTATCAAAAAAGTATAGACTCGATCAATGGATATTTCTTACCAAAAATCTTCTTCAACAAAAACATACTAAAAACTATCAATACTGGAACGCTATCACCATTGTTCGCTTTGAGCCTTGATGCCTGATGATCCTGTTGCTGAAAGGGTTCCCGTGTCCTCCAGGATCACCAAGAGTGCTGCAAGGACGCGCGCCTGCGCGTGTGCCAGGGTTGTGTGACGTACACCAACCACCCTCTCTGAAGCCAGTACTTTGAGCGCGCCCGTCGCACGCTACGTACAATACAAAGGATATAATTTGTCGGTAAGTTCAATAAAATCGAGTTAAAAAATTAAAATATTTGTTCTATTGATTATTTTACATTGTATTAGTACTTAAATTCGCATTTATCGATAGTATTACAAAATTTATTTTATAATGACTACATATATTTAAGGTACTGAGGTTCTAATTGACTGTAAAATAATAAGAGTCTTTTAACTTCTTTTAACTAATGAAAGTTGTTGAGCTGGTAGATAAAACATATCAATAACTGTTAGATAACGAGTTAACACGTATTAATTAACAACATTTCTTGACCCTGGTATTTTTTTTTTTTTTTTTTTTTTTGTTGAAATGGATATCGTGAAATAATGTAATGTAGGTATTATCTAAAATGTAAAATTCTGTAATTACCAGGAAACTTAATAGTTCGTTCAATTATTTCCGATTCCATATTTATTTACCATAAAAGGGGCTTGTACAAGTCCATCCAGAACGATCCTAATGAACTGAAACAGATAATTTAATTTTAAAACCTAAATTTTTTGATTTCAATAACCTACAACAACAACAAATTATTATTTAAATAAAATATGAATTAAAATATATTTGTATTCACCAGATACATTAGTTAAAAATCAATGTATTTTTTGTCCTAATACAATGGTGAAGAATTACGAACCATATAAAAAGATATAACAATAACATGTTTAATTGCAAAATTATTACTAAGTTCACACTTGAGAATACAGTTATTGAGATATCTATCTTTATTAAAGTTTTACAATATATTTTATTTAATTTATATGTAAAAACTTATACATTTTTAATATAAAAAAAACACACACAGCTGATATACAATATACATAGAGTTTTCCTTCATGACATTTTTGTTAATGAATCATAATTATTAATATCTACGTTATTCCCTTTGCCGTTTCGTTTTATTGGATAGTTCGTAAAAAAAGTAGAATATTGGTGTGACGTAATAGTTAACCCTAAAAGAAAATAACAAATAATAGTCATGTTAAGGAATATGTATTATTGATTTAAATGTTCACTGTTTTAAAAAAGTTGTCAATCATTTTATAATAACATATAACTAATTAAAAGATAAATTTTAATTTCAGTTAAGTTCTAAGTATATTTTTATTTGAATATATCTTAAAAAAGAAATATTATATATTTTAAAAGAAGTTATAAAATATATTTAAAAAATATTGCCCTATAAAGAAATACAAGACATTATAATTATATATAATATTGTTTAACAACAACAAAAATAAAGCAAATGTAAAGCTGTTCAGTTTTTCTATTGCAGAGAACTGACTTTAAAGTATTTATTAGCCAATGTCTATAATTTAAATAGTTTTCCATGAAATTTATGGTAAAACTAATCATAGGTTAAGTTTTACCGAGTATATTTATTGATTTTTTATCGTGTTTATTCTGTTGAATTAACTATCAAAGAAAATGTATAATTGAACGTATATAAATTCTTACGTATTCTCCGTATTTTTTTGAGTGAATGCGGTCTCGTGTCTAGCTAACTCAAATATCATGTAAGGTTGGTATTACAAACTAATTAATTGAATATATTTCATATAATATTTTTGTGTTTGAGCAATGAATGTTTCAAATAAAGTCTTTTATAAACTAAATTTCATAAATGATTTTTTTTACATAAAAGTTAAATGTATTGGTGCGCACTTAAATTAAAACTATTTATTGGGGTTTTTCGTTTAATAAACATTGATACTCAATCGACGATTTTAATTCAGATAGAACTTTCAAGGTAACATTTTATAATTAATTGTTAGAATACAAAACTTATAAACATTACAACAAATTATGCTATTTGTTTACTTACTAACTTTTTAAGTCTCAGTTTTAATCTCATTTCGAACAAAATTGCTTTCATCGTAATTATATTGTCATTGCCAAAAATATTCTAAACAAAACTCACATTTATCATAACTACTCAACACGCACACTACTAATAGTTACCATAAATAATGTAAAGCAGTGTTAGAATTATTTGAAATTTAACTATTAAGTGGTACGTAAGAAAGTATGAAAAAATAAAATATTTTACTTAAAAACAGATTTTTGTAAGTAAATTAAATGTTGTATTTATATATGTACAGATTGTTTTGTATAATTTTCCCTGTTTAGAAGGAACTAAAAATTATCTATGTACCTTTATTTTGTTCTTGAAAAGGTGCAAATTGCATTTATTTTGGCTTCTGTAAACAAGAGCTAGTAAAGAGAACTCATGTAAAACTGTTACAAGTCTTGGAAATAACTGAAACTCTCTATATCTGTGTTAGACTATCCAAATACGAATATACAGGGTGGAAAAAATATGGAAATGCTTTCACAACAACATTATTTTTTTCCGTAGAATATTTTATATTTTTTTTCTTAAAGTATAATCTTTTATCATTTAATTGAAACCGTTAATTAAATAGCGGAGAAATAATTTGTTAAAATTAGTTTCATTGCAATTCAAATGACCGCTACTCGGGAAAGGATAAACCTTTCGGAGTCTGATTTGTGGCAATTAATTTATTTTGAATATTATTTATTCATTTGATACCAAACTCGACCTAGGCTTACGTTAAAGATTTTCGTTCAACCCCTCATGGGCCGTTTCCTTGAAAATATGAAATGGTGTTAAAAAGCATGTTTTTTGTAACTATGATTATGTACATGATTTCACTTTTACAAGTTGTGAAAGCGTTTCCATATTTTTTTCCACCTTTTATATCTAATATACAATCGTAAATAATATATATATAGTATTTATAATAATAATAAACAATTATAATTATAATATAGTACAATGGGTTTAGAACATAATTTTGAGGAATAATTCTTTACTAGAAATTCATATTATTCCAATATATCCTATTATATAATTAATATGTTTCTCCCTTCTGCTAAAATGATAAAATAACCTTCCACATACTGATTTAGAAACGAGCGTGTAGTTTTATGGCGTTTTGTGTATTGAAGTTTTGTAGCTTTGAAACTGGGGCAAATCTAATAAACTTCCGGTGTAAACAAGTTTAAACCAGTAGTACGCTCTAGACTTTCAACCAAATAAGTTTTATTGAATGAAGAGTTTTGATTCAACGTGATATAAGATAATTATACTCGAACACATTCAATTGTTGCTAAATTTAATTAGTGTATTTCTGTTCAGGTAGATAATAGTGTAAATGACCGCAATATCAAACGCCCGTGTGGTAATTAAACATTTTCACGTAGTTACCTTCGAACTGCTCACCCTAGAGAATAGCCAGTTAACTATAGTGTCGGAGGAGCCAATAACTAAACGCAGACAGTGAGTGACTCACCTATCCACTGATTACATTCTAAACAGAAGGTTGAAATATTGTATAATATGACTTATAGTATAACATTATACTCATACATGACTTTATTTTTCATAAAATTATCAAAATTCAAAGAAAACTGAAAACACCTATATTTAAAAGTGTATCTATGCCACACATTTAGTGGGACGAAACTGTATTGATAAAAAGGATCCTGTGCGTTAATTAACCTAAAAAATTTAAACATTATATACATTAATTCATGTCGCATTACGTTCTACTTTCAGTATACATATGCTACGGTATTGATTTTCTTTTTTTTAGTTTTAAGAATATAAAGGGTGCTTTTAAGACGTTTAAGCTGGTAATTGACAACATGTAATCTTGGTTTTATAAGACCTATTCTAGTTTTTTTTTTTTTTTTTTTTTTATTATTATTATCATTATTAAACGTTGAACTAAATAATATAAATAACTTGTGCATTTTAGGAGTACCCCAATTATTTTAAAACTAAATCTAGATACTTAAACTGAATGTAGAAATTCTTTAAGGTTAAGAAATGGCTTGTGTCTTGCCACAATATTGAAAACATATTGGCTTAGTTTGCGTATAATTAATTTGTTTATTAAATCTACTTTCCTAATTCATAGTGGAAACAAATATTTCATTTACTAAATTTACTAAAATTCTAATATTGCTTGAAAAATGTAGAACAAATTTTGTATGTATTTTTTGTCTTACTAATATTGAATCTGAATTTCAGTCAGCTCGCTACCTTTAGTTTTAGTTTCTTTAAGTAATAGCAACCCCAAAACAATTTTTACTCTGGGGTGCTTATTTATTTTACCAAAAGTTGTAATTTCCAAGTAGATATTTGTTTCTTTTTTTGTTTGTTGATAGATAAGAAATTGTATAAACAATCAAATTATACTTTCCAGTTGTATTTGAACAATTTGTATATGTACAAAGAAATGGTAAAATAAATTATTTTTTTGATTTGATTTGATTTGAAATTCTTATTTTAAAAAAAAATTTAAATAGCTCGGAAAGTAAAACGGAGAGTTGAATTTTTGCTGTCACACAAAATTACTGTCAAAATCTTGCTGACTCTTCAATGAAAACAGTTACAAAAACTATTCAAACAATATTACTAAAATAATTCTATATCACAGATAAGTTCAACTCATAGAATCTTCAATGACATTTTTAGTTAGTAAATATTTTTACAACACACACCACTTTGATGCCACTAACGAGAGATCAGAATGGTAATGGGAAGGCACTTAGTGTTCCACACCAGTATCTAAAAGTATAATCAACCCCCAGTACTGTTATGTTGTGTTTAAAACACCCTTTCACAACTTACTTACAGAACAGTCTGTGTTTAGAACAGCCCTTTGACAACTTAGTTTAGCAATGGCGAACAGCCAGAATGTTAATGCTGCTGGAAGTTACCATAATAACCTTCCCACAGGTCTTGTGTACTGCCCCCAGATACTTAACCTAAAACTTACTTAGTCCATATAACTTTTAGCGAAGGTAATCTAAATTATGACGTTTCCTGTTAAAGTAGTGATATTTTATATACTTAATAAGTAAAAGTTTTGTATATTTTATATTTCATAAAGAATACCACACATGATTGTTTCAAAGAATGTTTAATGAACTTACACCGATCATTACATCTCGTCATTTGCTGTGAAATATTGTGATATGTGCTAAAGATTGATAATAGTTCAGCTATAAACCAGCTATATCTACAATTCTTCTCACTAGTTTCCAGGAAGCAGTTTTCCAATTACTACTCACGCTTCACTGTCAGGAAGTGTGTCTATAAATGTTATTTCTTCCTTCTATTTTAACATTAAATTTGAAAAATTTCAAATAATAATGAACACAAATTAAATTGAATACACATTATTAAATATTTTATGTTTCATGTTTATTTACTTTAACCTGCTAATGTATTTTGGAGATTATATTTACTATACTTAGGATCGTCTTGGTTAATTATGTACTTGACGATTATTGAGTATTTTATATCGATTATAATATTGATTTTGGATCTTTTCCGTTAAATCACTACCATAACCGTAACTTGGGTTACCCTAACCTAACCTAACATAACATAACCAGACTTAACATAATCTAAACAAACCTAACATAACATAACCTAAAATAATCTGGAATAACCAAACATAACCAAATCAAAGTAGTGGTAGTGATTTAATGGAAAATTACTTTATTGTATATACAGTAATTGAAATGATGTTAACAGTTTTTACCTACATTTAATAACTGTCAATAAAAAAAGACTGTTTAGTTAATAAAATAATATTGGATTTGTCAAATTTATCTGCACCATTTTCTGTGTTATTAAAAAAAAAAACATAAACTACTTAAAATTATATTTATTTCTTAAAGTTACGTCTTGTCTTTACGCTGTTTCAATCAATTGAGACACTGCATAATGTTATGAGCTTTACTCTTTTTATTTTTTTTAAGAAAGTTGTAATACGGATATCTGAACCCACATTAATATTAATGGTGTTTTATATCAATGAATTGTTGTTAAAGTTTATTAATACATAATTTACTATCGCCATATTGTTTTACATTGACAATCAGGAACTCAGATAGTTGTAAGAAAACTCTACAAGTATGAAAGTCATCTAGTTTCTATAACAATGTTTGATAATGCCTAGTTATTCTAATAGAAGTACTAATATGAATAGAAGATTTTTTACTAAATATTGCTATTTTTACATATAAATTTAGTTATGCATATATATGACACTTTAGTACAATAATAATACAGTTAGGTAATTTGAATAATCTGTCTAAAGTATGTTTTTTTTTTTTTATTTAAATTAGTTTTACTCAGCATTGCATGCGATAAAGGTCGGTACTGCTATTTAAAAAAAAGTAAAATATGCAACAGCCATTGTTTGGCTCTAACTTAAAGATCAGTCTTTTAAGATGGTAGATTAATTACTTTAAGATATATGAGAATCACTTTATTGAATAATTTATTGAGTAATATTTAATTGATTATAATGTAATAAAAATTTTACTGCTTTTACAAATAATACCGATATCAGTTTTATTATTATTATTATTATTTTAAAGCTAACTAGGGTTTGAACCCTTATTATATTTTTTAGGGTTTGAAAATAAATTGTAGTGAATTACAATTATGTAGAATATTGTTACTAAATATTTTGATTTATTATGAAACTATTACTTTTATTTCAACTGTAAAAACACAAATTTGCTAAACTAATTCCAAGTTTCCCGTTGTTTTTAAGACGTAAATCTTATAATACTACCCGCTGCTACTAACACAGTTTTCCCTTTTCCTCTTTGCCCCCATTCGCTCGCTGTGTCAGGATCACTGTTGCCACGTGTACCCTCCTTGGAAATATATCACTTTAGTTTTATCTTTCCCTTTTACGATGTTACCCCCTTCCTGTATGGTTTAACCTCGCTCCGTGTATATTACTTAAGTTTGATTCCATAAATTTATGAACTATCTCTCCTGTCAAGATTTAACATTAAAGCAACTGTTTGACAATGTTTGACATAGTTGGTAATTTTCATTTGTAACTTACATTATTGATTTTTAATTACAATAATTTTATTATTCTAGATTATTGAAAGATTTATTTTAAGATTATTAAAATGTTCTGGTACTTATTTGAAGGTTAAAAGTGTAAGTTAAAAAACAGTTTGATTAATACTACAAAATTGTATGTAATATCCATTTAGCTAAGATAAATGTAGGTACAATTAGATATCAGTTTCAACAAAAACTATTTGGAATTAAATATATAATATAAAAAGCTTATCCTATCTTAAAACAATATTGCTAAAACCGGTAAATTTCTAGTGCTAGACAATTCGATATGGGTATTCAAATTGTGTCCATTTCGAATGTAGCAAGGGTTTTCCGTTTTTCGACATTTTCTTCAGTTTCCCGCGTTTTTCACAGAAAAAATTATCATACTAATGTTTCTTGGTTATTAGTTATGTATACACTAAGAAAGAAATGTTTAAGAAAAAAAAAACGAAGCCTGACTTACTATCAGTATTGCTGTTGTTTTGTGGCACCACAAAAATTAAAAGCTAACATGTAATACCCCCAATAAATGTTTCGAAAATGTATCAGTACCTACTGAAAAATAGTAGACTAGTAATTTTCAATACTATAAGAATGTACTAAAAGTATATGATTGATTCCTCAAATTAAAAAGAATAGATAATTAAAAATGTCGAAGAATAAATGTTTGCTGTTTTAACTTAATGAGGATAATCTGTTAACGAAATTTCTGTGGTTATCTGTTTCGTAATTTTTTAGAAGTATAGTATTCACCATAAATACCTTTTATTGTAACAACAGCTATTTATATAAAGGAAGAAGTTTATGAATATTCATATATCTCATATGAATATATCTCCTTCCAACAAGACGCAGACACTCGCCTGTTGTTTATTGATCTCAATCAACCAATCGGATGTGTATGTACAATATACATTGGGTGACATTATAATAATAGGTTTTATTTTAGTTGTTCTTTCATAAGAACACTATTATCTTTATACAGAGTCAATAAACAATTATTAATGGTTACCTTTTTACTTATAATGGTAAAAAATGCGATAAACACAACGCACCTTGAGATTTTATGATTGGTTTGTCACCCACAAGCCATCCTGTTTGTCAAGCTTGTCACACATAGACTTGCTAGGCACACATAGACTTTCTAGGCACACATAGACTTGCTAGGCACACATAGACTTGATAGGCACACATAGACTTGCTAGGCACACATAGACTTGCTATGTACACATAGACTTGCTAGGCACACATAGACTTGCTAGGCACACATAGACTTGCTAGGCACACATAAACTTGCTTGTCACACATAGACTTGCTAGGCACACATAGACTTGCTAGGCACACATAGACTTGCTAGGCGCACATAGACTTGCTATGCACACATAGACTTGCTAGGCACACATAGACTTGCTAGGCACACACAGACTTGCTAGGCACACATAGACTTGCTAGGCACACATAGGCGATCAGACACTTGCCTAGAAAGCTCATGATTAATCAATTTGTTGGGGTAACCCAAGAAGTAACTTCTGTTGTCTTTGATTCGATTTGTAAATATCAAGTTGACATATCGATATTACTTTTATTGCACTCGCTAAGTGACAAAGTAGTTTGATATTACAATTGTTGGATTGACAGATTTTTAGATCGTTGAGACCTGTCGAAGGTGCATCAAATTAATAGGGGTGTGAGAAAGCGGGTTGACAATGACAAACCGTCACTCCTGGAAAATGAGGTATATTTGACAATGGCACCTTTTCACTGTGAACTGAATTATAAGTGGCAGACATTTTAGTAGATTAACTTTGGCAAGCCTTGAAATTGTGCAAAGGGTTTGATGATCTGATATATTATTATAATTTCATGAACAATTTTTAAAAATTGTCGTATTCAAGAAAACCAATCCTAACACGCATCACACTTATCGTGATATAAAAACAAACACTTTCCACTCACGCAAGGTTTCCAGGTAATATAGCATAGAACTTATTTATATAGAGCAAATCGTTAATTTGATAAATTTATTTTATCACTTTTCGGGACTTCCTATACACACTAGTATTATTTTAAGAAACAGAAAAAAATGAACTGCAAAATGTAATAATCAAATAATAACCAAACATTTTTTGAACCGTTTATTTGACCATGCAATAAAGTAACGGAAAACGGACCTTTTACGTTAATTCACTACCACTACTTTTGTTGGGTTATGTTAAGACTAGTTAGATTATGTTAGGTTTTATTAGGTTAGGTCAGGCTTGGTTATGTTAGGTATAATTAGATTATGTTAGGATATGTTAGGTTTAGTTATGTTCTGTTATGTCTGGTTAGATTATGTTAGGATATGTTAGGTTTAGTTATGTTCTGTTATGTATGATTAGATTATGTAAGGATATGTTAGGTTTAGTTATGTTCTGTTATGTATGATTAGATTATGTTAGGATATGTTAGGTTTAGTTATGTTCTGTTATGTATGATTAGATTATGTTAGGATATGTTAGGTTTAGTTATGTTCTGTTATGTATGATTAGATCATGTTAGGATATGTTAGGTTTAGTTATGTTCTGTTATGTATGATTAGATTATGTTAGGATATGTTATGTTTAGTTATGTTCTGTTATGTATGATTAGATTATGTTAGGATATGTTATGTTTCGTTATGTTCTATTATGTATGATTAGATTAGGTTAGGATATGTTAGGTTTAGTTATGTTATGTTAGGTCTGGTTAGATTATGTTAGGATATGTTAGGTTTAGTTATGTTATGTCTGGTTAGATTATGTTAGGATATGTTAGGTTTAGTTATGTTCTGTTATGTCTGGTTAGATTATGTTAGGATATGTTAGGTTTAGTTATGTTCTGTTATGTATGGTTAGATTATGTTAGGATATGTTAGGTTTAGTTATGTTCTGTTATGTCTGGTTAGATTATGTTAGGATATGTTAGGTTTAGTTGTGTTCTGTTATGTATGGTTATATTATGTTAGGATATGTTAGGTTTAGTTATGTTCTGTTATGTATGGTTATATTATGTTAGGATATGTTAGGTTTAGTTATGTTCTGTTATGTATGGTTATATTATGTTAGGATATGTTAGATTTAGTTATGTTCTGTTATGTATGGTTATATTATGTTAGGATATGTTAGGTTTAGTTATGTTCTGTTATGTATGGTTATATTATGTTAGGATATGTTAGGTTAGGCTTGGTTAGGTCAAGTTAGGTTTGGTTAGGCTACGTTAGATTTGTTGAGGCTATGTTTGGTTTGATCATGTTAGGTTAACCTAAGTTATGGTTAAAGTAGTGAATTAACAGAAAAGGTCCTAGAAAACGTTATCATAGAACAGTGCAAAAAAGAATGTTATTTGATATTTTCTTATCCGCCTCACGGAATGAATTGTGGTTAGTTTGCTGAATTAAGAAAAATGTTCTGATTAATTTTATGAAGATGAAATGGTTCTGCATATTTCAAACTGTAGAGACAAACAAGGAAATGAGAAGATTTCTCATACAAACCCTTCTAGATAAAGTCTGAAGAGGATCATTGATAGAATAGCGTAATTGATAGGATAGCGTAATTGATAGGATAGCGTTATTGATAGGATAGCGTAATTGATAGGATAGCGTTATTGGTATGATAGCGTTATTGATAGGATAGCGTTATTGATAGGATAGCGTTATTGATAGGATAGCGTTATTGATAGGATAGTGTTATTGATAGGATAGCGTTATTGATAGGATAGCGTAATTGATAGGACAGCGTAATTGATAGGATAGCGTTATTGATAGGATAGCGTAATTGATAGGATAGCGTTATTGATAGGATAGCGTAATTGATAGGATAGCGTTATTGATAGGATAGCGTAATTGATAGGATAGCGTTATTGATAGGATAGAGTAATTGATAGGATAGCGTTATTGATAGGATAGCGTTATTGATAGGATAGCGTTATTGATAGGATAGCGTAATTGATAGGATAGCGATATTGATAGGATGGCGTTATTGATAGGATAGCGTTATTGATAGGATGGCGTTATTGATAGGATATCGTTATTGATAGGATAGCGTTATTGATAGGATGGCGTTATTGATAAGATAGCGTTATTGATAGGATAGCGTAATTGATAGGATAGCGTTATTGATAGGATAGCGTAATTGATAGGATAGCGTAATTGATAGGATAGCGTAATTGATAGGATAGCGTTATTGATAGGATAGCGTTATTGATAGGATAGCGTAATGGATAGGATAGCGTTATTGATATGATAGCGTTATTGATAGGATAGCGTTATTGATAGGATAGCGTTATTGATAGGATAGCGTTATTGATAGGATAGCGTTATTGATAGGATAGCGTAATTGATAGGATAGCGTTATTGATATGATAGCGTTATTGATAGGATAGCGTTATTGATAGGATAGCGTAATTGATAGGATAGCGTTATTGATAGGATAGCGTAATTGATAGGATAGCGTTATTGATAGGATAGCGTTATTGATAGGATAGCGTAATTGATAGGATAGCGTAATTGATAGGGTAGCGTTATTGATAGGATAGCGTAATGGATAGGATAGCGTTATTGATATGATAGCGTTATTGATAGGATAGCGTTATTGATAGGATAGCGTTATTGATAGGATAGCGTTATTGATAGGATAGCGTTATTGATAGGATAGCGTAATTGATAGGATAGCGTTATTGATATGATAGCGTTATTGATAGGATAGCGTTATTGATAGGATAGCGTAATTGATGGGATAGCGTTATTGATAGGATAGCGTTATTGTTATGATAGCGTTATTGATAGGATAGCGTTATTGATAGGATAGCGTAATTGATAGGATAGTGTAATTGATAGGATAGCGTTATTGATATGATAGCGTTATTGATGGGATAGCGTTATTGATAGGATAGCGTTATTGATAGGATAGCGTTATTGATAGGATAGCGTTATTAATAGGATAGCGTTATTGATAGGATAGCGTTATTGATAGGATAGCGTAATTGATAGGATAGCGTTATTGATAGGATAGCGTTATTGATAGGATAGCGTAATTGATAGGATAGCGTTATTGATAGGATAGCGTAATTTGTAGAGGATTAACATTTTGAGAATAATGGAACATATATTTAAGCGATTTAATAAATGTTTGCTTTGATATTATTTATCAAATTTAAAAATAGCCAAGCTAAAATAATATTAGTTTTTTAGCAGGTTAACAAAGTATTAAAATATAAAAAAATACAAGTATCTTAAAATATTACCACCCTATTTATGATTAGTGTGGTTGTTTGGAGGTTTATAAACACTTCTGTCATAGTTAGTGTATCTTTGGCATTTTGAAGAGGCTAAGACTTGTTAATATTTTAATAATGATTTTTGTATGCGTATTTTTGTGGTGATAAATGTATTTCACTGTTGGAATTTGTGAAAGTATTAATCAAGAAACATTGGTCTAGGAAATTAAATTTTTTTAGTAAAATTTTATTTGAATGTTGTAGCAATCAACCACACCGCAGGTTGTTGAAAGATATAAGATATCTTTATACAAATATGCCTTATTGATATATTCAGAAATTTATATAATAAAATAACGTATTTACTTCTTCAAATACCTAAAATCTATATTTTCTACTACTACTGAGGTCACTTTTAAGCTCATATCTCTAACTTCACTCGGTCATTTATAATACCTTGTTTGACTTGTTCAATCCTAAAAAATTCTGGAATCAAATTTAAATATAAATTTATTACTTGCAAAAAATTATGAAAGCAGTTTTTATTTACTTATTTAGCTCAAGGCCAAAACTATAATAATGTCTGTACAATTATGTGATGTAATTCATTGTTTTAAAACATATATTTACATTATAATCACTGCCGGCGAGGTAGCTAAGTGGATTCGAAGATTCAAGGTTCGAATCCTCACTGAGTCAACTGTCGGTACTTCACTCGTTGAATAAAGTTGACAGGCCTGTAGGCCCATGTCAAATGGTGAGTCAAGTTATAAAAAAATACATAACTATTATAAATGACTTTTTTGGGAACTTCCTTAACTCAAAACAATATAACAATAAATCATATTTCAATAAATATAAATAAAACACTTTAAATATGTAACAAATTAAAGAGTGGGATAAATAAAACATTAGACTCTTGGAAATACAACAAAACAATAAAATCTTTATAATCAACAATAAGCAAATAAAAAACTAACAAGAAATTTAAAAAATTACAAATATACTTGAAAAATGAGTAAATATGTTAAATAATTTAATATAAGTAAAATCATACAAATATTTTTGTCACTTATTGTTCAAAGACACAAAATCAAAATCATAAATAATTGCAGGGAAATTTTAAAAAAAGGTTTGCTATCTTACTGCTCATAGTTTCCTGTGGTATGCCGATTTCACCCAATATTTAGACTCAATGTGTGACAAATGGACAGGGTGGGAGGTCAGCTTCACTTTTCAATATTTGTTCCTTCATGATTGTCCTTATTTCATTAGTGTCCTCTCAGTGCTTGACTAGCTTGCTTTATATATTCATGTTCCCAAGATTTACCATGTGCTCCTAATTTTTATTTACTATTATTATTTTTACAGGAAACCCATAAATTTGTATTGTTAAACTACCAGATATGTATGTTTAACTGAATGGAAAAAATACACAGTAAGAGACACCAAAACAATCTTATAAAGAACATTAGTCTATTGTCAAGCTTGACATTTCAAAGAAGTCAATAATAGAACAGTTTAATCAATTCCATTAATTGCATACCTTCTAAAAGTTCTGTTTTTCTATACAATATTCTGAACTGACTCATTAATACTCTTACAGTTCCATATGATGTTTATAAGTTGTTAAATTCATAAAAACATTCATAATTGCAGTAAACACACAGAATTAAGCTACATTTCAATCCTAAACGAACGTCACCACTAAAGAGAGGTGTCACCAACATGGTAGTTTGCATATAATTGTTTCTTGTCACTCCCAGCATCACTCTCAACTTCATGTCTCACTTAATATGTTGAGAAACTCATTAAAAACAAAGTTATGAGATTATTAACTTCCAAGTTACAATTTGTAATCGGCTAAATCAAACGATATTTGCTCTTATGTTATTAATACCGATCGTATAAACTTATTTGACACATTTTATGTTTCATGAGTTTTCTCCTCAGAAAATGTTACGTTTAATTGTTAAACTGTTGGCATTTTAGTAAATTTTGATTCATTTTTTAACATAAAGTGACTTTTATTGCATTTCGGAAAAATTCTATAGGTCTCAAAGTGTATTCATACAGCTTATATATGTTTCTTTTTTATATTACTTTTTGACTATGGTGTGCACAACCTTCAGACTTCAGCCGTTTAGTCTCTCTTACATAAGTAAATACTATTATTTTTATCCGTATAATCACAGTCTATAAAAATTTTTAAATAAAGTATAAAGATATCTACCTGTTTGGTTTTTCTTTATGTACTTTATTCAGTTATTAATATGAATTTATTCAAAATCATTTGTTGAAGTTAATTTTAGAGATGGAGGCACTGTTCACAAAAGTTTCTCCGTTCCTTTACAGACCAGGCCTTAGTTGCATTTCGAAGCAAATTTCTTTATCTGGAATGTGTTCATGATAATGTTTTGTTATCTTAGATGCAGAAGATCTCGATTATAATCATCAAAAAAACCTTATTTTCTTCAATAAAATAATGTCTTATTATTTCTGACGAACATCACGTCTTATATATATATATATATATATATATATATATATATATATATATATATTGAGTAGCAAGTCATGTTTACCTTCTTCTATTGTATTGTTCTATCTCTAGTAGTAAATAGTAGTCCCAATTTAACTATTGTTAACATTTGTACAATGTCTTTGTTGGTGTCTTTTTAAATTTTAATTTCACACTTAACATTAAGTCTAGTCAGATAAACATGATTCATTTATATATATCTACAGAAATTTCTAATAAAATTCACTTCAGCTATGCGAAATTGACTCTTGGAGTATCTACAACAACAACACAGAGTAAAACTAGTTACAGTGGAGGGATACGTAGGGGTAGACAGTAGAAGGGTTGCGCCAACAAATAGTAACGTCAAATATAAAATCAGCAAATACTGTAATATTACATTACATCTTCAAATAAAGTAAAACATAACACTATAGTGTACTAAAAATGTTTAGAATTTTCAATTATCGTTTTATAGAAAATACTTAAAATAATTAAATTTAAATATATATTATCAATATATTTAGCTCATAGCTCTAATGGGGAAACTACAACTTTGACTCCATATTCTTAAGTTCAAAAACCAAGAAGGTGAAACAAAGTTTGGCAAAGTTTCAGACATGTTGTCGAAAGCACCTTTTTAAAACTACATATTGTTGCAGCCCTCTAGCTATTTGGAACTATACCAAACTAGGAGCTGCATATTGGAAACACTACTCAAGTACATAGTGGTAGTCGAATAAATGAACACTGGCTTGTTACGTAACTCCCATGGTAGGCGTATGATGTTTTAAAACCATATTAGCATAACATATTTAAAACCATAGGTTGCAAGCCATAATGTGTACTAGGTACGTGAAACTTTCAAAATTGCTGCTATCATATTGTTATCAACAATCACTTTACTAATGTAGCGTAAGGACTTTGATATATATTTGTTTGATATATATATGATGTATACTAGACGAACCAACATAAGATTTTTAACATTATCCTAACTTGAACATATCCTCTATATGTTCCAGGAAGCTATGGAACCAGAAGGCCTTGACGACCTAGACGAAGGTAACCTGACGGGGGAAGGCTACATCCCTTATTCCCAAAGGCCGGAGACTTACATTGTACCTGTGGTATTTGCCGTAATCTTCATTGTCGGGGTCCTTGGAAATGGCACGTTGGTCTTCATCTTTGCACGCCATAAACGCATGCGAAGTATCCCCAACACTTACATCCTCAGTTTGGCCCTGGGCGACCTCCTCGTCATTATAAGCTGTGTGCCGTTCACTTCCATCCTGTACACACTGGAGTCGTGGCCTTGGGGGGAGCTGATCTGCAAACTGTCTGAGGCCACCAAGGACGTCTCTATCGGTGTTTCTGTCTTCACTCTGACGGCCTTGAGTGCGGAGCGGTATTGTGCTATTGTCAATCCGATAAAGAAGCACACATCATCCAAGCCATTAACCATAGTTACAGCACTATCAATATGGATGGCCTCTTTGATCCTGGCTCTTCCAGCAGCAATTTTCTCAAACGTACAGACTGCTTTTGTACAGAATAACCACACCATTGAGTTTTGTTCTCCTTTCCCACAAGAGTTTGGAGAAACTTATGAAAAAGGAATTGTGATGTTTAAGTTCCTAGCTTACTATGCAATCCCGCTCTGGGTGATTGCTGCGTTCTACATCCTGATGGCTCGACATCTCGTGCTCAGTACAAGAACCCTTCCAGGAGAGCACGGGAAGGGACAGGCTAACCAGACCAGACAACGAAAGAAGATTGCAAAAATGGTGCTAGCGTTTGTGATGATATTTATAATTTGTTTCCTTCCCTATCATGTCTTTATGCTGTGGTTCCACTTTTACCCAAACTCCCACGAGGATTACGATGACTTTTGGCACGCCTTCAGGATCGTCGGGTTCTGCCTGAGCTACATCAACTCCTGCATCAACCCCATCGCCTTGTACTTCATCAGCAAGGCGTTCCACAAGTACTTCAACCGGTACTTGCTGTGCTGCCTCAGGAAGGAGACTCAGTACAGCAACGTCTCTCTGGTGCATGTCTCCAGTACCTCGTCTCGCCGTCAGAACTCCGTCATCACCACCCACTACTCCCTGGAGAAGTCCTGACGATACGTCTAGCTAGGGGTTTCCCAGTCTCCGGCACACACCTACTTATAGCTGGCCGATGGGTATTTATGAACTTTCCCCATTATACCTCTGTAAATACTTGTAAAATACCTTTACATAAGTTAAGTTATAACTCTATTGTAAATTGTATATACAGTAATAATGTTTATAATATTTGAGATATCTAACTCCTAATGGCTGTGGGAAATGAACTTTAGTTAAAGATTAAATTACATAACCTTCATATTTTTCTAAAGTAAAACATTGTAGAATAAGCGTTTCGTATGGCTACTTCTTTACATGTAAATTATGTTTATTGTAGGTAGTCCTACTTATTTCATAGTGATACAAACTGTAAGAATATCTCTAACATTTTGTTTTAACTTAATCTATCAAGTATTTTTAATTTCTTGTAACTCCAAGTAACTTTTCAGATATACAATATTCTTGGCTAGTGGTACTTAAACCATAACAATGCCTTGTAATACGATAACTGACACAACGTATAGTTTATTTATTATAAGACAAAAATTAGTGGAAACAAATAAAGAAAATGTCCTGTAAACATGTTTTTAAACTTTACAAAAGTAAATAAACTGTATCATATTTAACATCTGTTCTATCAATAACTTAAGATTCACACATATTTCAATGTTGTAATGCTAAGTCAAACCCATTTTTATAATGTTAATATAAAAATATATTTGCATAAATGTTGTGTTTACAAGTATTCCTAAAACACAAGTAGTTTCACCAACCGATTAATTCTATACGAATGTTGTAATGTTCTCAGTAGAATAGAGCTCTGTAAAACTAGTTTCTTGCCGTGTTTTCCATGTTATGAAAATGTGGAACAATATATTCTTTATCTTTCAGCAAGATTTTAAATTGAAATCATTTTATACTTAGTGCATCCAACAGGAATTTTAAGCCTGCTTGCTTTCCACTTGAGAGTCAGGAACATATAAAAAATGGACTGCATTTTTAATAGAGCAAAGAATGAAATAATTGAAGGAAAATCACATTTCATGAATGTCTTCTTTTCTACCACCCACCCGACCTACGCCATATACATTTACCCACCCACTCAGACACAATATAAAGTGGTGGGTTATCCTCATGGTTTAAAGAGAACAATACTCCTAAATGTACAACATAACAAATATACAACATAGGTAATAAATCAAAGATGAAATAACAAATATGCCAACTCAGATTTTGTAACTTTTTATCAAAACAAATTTTACTCAAAGCCAATAGATGGAACTCTATATATTTGGTTTATACTTATTTTCCTTGTGTATGACCTTGAGTTAGTTGAAGTATAAAAAACACCAATTTAAGTTTCCTGTAATAACTAATTCAGCTTGCACTTATCCAGAAACATTTTTAAGCCAGAAATGTAGTTAATAGTCAAGTTATAACAAAAATACGTAGTAACTAAAACAAAATAAGTTTGTGAATATTTTATGCAAGACGACTAAAAATAGCAGCAGCAATTTAGGAGTTATGGGTGATCAAAGAGTCAGTTTACAGAGTAAATGTATCTTTAGAAATAATTGTTTAATTTATGATTTAATTTAAACTTATTTTTCACTAAAAAGAAGTGCTTAAAGTAACTGTTAAAAATTACTCGCACCAACTTCAATAGATTTTTCACAGCAGTGTTTACACTTGAAACATTCTGTTGACATAAATCTTTATTGTTATTTAACACTTCAAATCGCCTTGTGATCGCTGCTCTCAACTGCTGCACATCTGAGGGCCTTCTAGCAAAAACATAATTTTTTAACAATACCCCAAACTGAAAAGTCTAATGGTGTTAGATCGCATGATATTGATGACCAATCAATTCTACCACATCTTCCAATCCACTCGTTAAAATGTATTCTAAGGGTTTTCCTTACCATTAAACTGTAGTATGGTGGAGTACCATCTTGTTGCTAAATGAGGTTGGTATTTTCATATTAAGGATTATTTTGTAGTTCAAGCACCACTTTTTTGCAACATTTCAGGATATGATTCACCATGTATAGAAAAAGTAAGGGCCTACAATGCCACCAGTCTATATACCAGCCCAAACAGTTACTCCAGGAATATTTAGTCCCTCCCCAAGGACTTCATCGGATTTATGTCACTCCAATAGACATAGTTGTGTCGGCCATTAAGTTTAAAAGAGGTGTCTGTCCAAAGAACACGATTTTGAAAGTCATGGTCAACTTCAAAACGAAAAAACCAATCTGATAACTCAACACACCTGTCAAAGTCGTCCAAGGGTCGAATTCCCAACAGAGATAACGGTTGGCACGGCACTCATTCTAATAAACTTTGATGCAGTTGTGGACGAAAGGTCTTAATTTCAGCTATCTGATGATACGTTTTAAACTAATGTAATCGTAGAAAATATGTCTAATAATTTTAACATCGTCAATATAATTAATAATTAAAGTCTCTTTCTGTGGATAACTGTAATGTCGATTACTTAGGTGGAAGCAAGCTACTTCGGTTTTTGATGGTTTAGGATTCAGCTTCCAGGTTCTAAAATATTCTTCGAGGGTTGAAAGATCGTCTGTGTTTCTTCAGTAGCTGTGAAGTCCTTATATTGATAAGCTAAAGCAATGTCATTTGCATAAATAAATGTTTTAGACTTGGTGATTGGGATGTCAGTGGTATACACGTTAAATACAATTGGAGCAAGAACGGACTCCTGTGGCATAACATCCTTCAGCTGTCTAAAAGAGCTTTCTTGACAACCAAGATAAAAACTTTTACTAGCTTATATTTATTTTTTTATTTAAATGTAATCGTATCTCAAATTAAATACATATTTATGATAGTTATTGAGCAATATTACTGTTTCAAGCAATGCTTAGCCTATATTTTGCTATTTATTTTAACTTCATTATACAACCATATTAAATTAGACACATGGTAACTTAAATATATTTAGCACATATGCATATATAGTTCATTTTAAAACCTATACATAGTGGGATATATTCATCTTTATTAAAAACTGTTGTTTCTAATGGTCAAGAATGGTTAGATAGTTTTTCAAGATTTATATGACTAATCAGCAATCATGTCACATATGACTATGAATGTTCAACCTTTTTATAAGTTAACTAAACTATATATGTAATGGTTGCTTTATTGAGAAATAAAATCATAAAAAATAAATAAAAAATATAAAATAATATATATAGACTATTTACTTATTTTACTGTCCATACGATTCAAACAAGGAAACTTAGAAAGTAGTAATAATGCAATTGATAAAAAATTAATTTTCCAGTTATGGTACTTTGCCCCAATCTCTACTGCAATCGTCAGCTTTTTTTTGTCTGTATGACGTTTTCGGCGTTGTGGATCAGTCGCCGTGAACGACTGTTGTGGATCAGTTGGTCAAGTGAAGTGAAGTGGAACGTCCAAAGGTTGACTCCCCAACAGAGATTGGAACAGTCATGTTGAGCACGTTTGTAAGAAGCTCCGAAGTATTTGTTTTTTTCTTAGCCTTTTGGCCGTGGAATGCAGTCGTGAGGTCCTGCGTACTGTATATTTCTCACATGCAGAATCAATTTTACGATATGGTATTATGTTTTGGGGCCCTTCAAGTGTGACAAACTTTAATAGAGTTTTCATTCTCCAGAAATGGTGTCTGAGAGTATTTGATTATATATTTGGTGTCTGAGAGTAATAGGAGAAGATTTGATTCCTACAGGTCACTCTTTGGAGAGTTGGGAATCTTGACGCTGGCTGGTATTATTGGTTATGAAGCGTGTATTTTCGTGAGGCAGCATTCACATAACTTTATTACAAATGGCACTTTTCATAAATACCCAACTAGAAATAGGAACATGTTTTCCATCTTGGAACATTCTACTTCTGTGTTTGAGAGAGACCCATACCATATTTGTATTAGTATTTATAATAAATTGCCACTTAACATGTTAAGGAAAAGCTACCATTATTTTTTTTTTAAGTAAAAACTCATTTTCTTGATAAATGTTATTATAATTTAAGTGACTTGCTGTAGTTTGTATCAATTTTAATTTATTTCTAGTTTTTTAGTATTAGTCATGACGTGTTTATTTACATATCTGTAATTGTTTTAAACGAATAAAGATGAAATGAAATGAGATAACGGTTGGCACGGCACTTTTTCATGCAAGTTCCAAAAATGTTTTCGGGGAGACATTAATGTGTTTTTACAAATCCCAAACTAAAAACAAATGTGATCTCACACGATACAATACTTCGTTAAAAATAGTAAACAAAGTAGGAATTAGTTAATAAATAATTTTAGTAAACATACAATATCCTCAAATTAGAGAATAGATTTATGCTCGGGAATAAATTCAATTTTTACTTTGCTACTTTCACACCTAACTTTCTTCACGATTGAGGAACAGTTTATGGTTGGTTGCTATGGTTACAATGACTGTTGTTGAAAATTGGTTGAGTAATTTATTCATCGTTACCTCCCCTCTTTTGTCACGATGAAACAAACTATTATAAACTACCTCAGAATCGAAATGTACAGGTTAATTAAAACTTATTTACGTTTTCTAGAGTTATCTTTAGACTAATACATACTAACACTGATAACCCTGCTTTGAACATAAGATTTGAAGGACATTTTCATCGATTCAATTTAAAATACGGTCAAAATGTAATGAATCTTTGTTATATTAATTTAAAAATTTATTAAAGAGTTAAAAAAGTTTTCTTTAACAATGGTGAGGTATGTAACAATTTTTAATTTAATTGAAAATATCTCTACATATTAGAGAAATGCAAAGTGTGTTTCTTATTTTATTATTGTGGCAAAGGGATAATTGTTACTTGTTCTTCTTTACAGTTTTTTACCATATTGAGCATTGTCCTTATTTGTTACTGAAACTTGTATTCTATATTATTCTTTCCTCCGCTTCTGTTTCCGATGGTCGATTTTAGAATTGCTATTAGTGTAATACTGTACATATTTCCAGCTTTCAATCTGTTACGCTTAAAAGATTTTAACTTGTCTTATAGAACATACTTCCATAGCGAGTTGTTGAAAGGACAAAAAATGAGATAACTTGTTTTACAATTTATTAATGAAGAGTTATCATATATAAATGTCTTTCACAATGCGTAATTGATTTATGACTCCGCAATCACGTGACCGATCATTTGCCATTTCCCCATTTATATTTCCATTAGTTTCATATTCCCACACCAGTGCAAAAACACGGTATTTCTCAAAACGGTCCGTTCCTTATGATGATCATAAGGTCTGATGCCAGCAACTTGTTTCGACCGTCAAACATATCCCAAGTTAAGGATACCTCCCAGTTGGCTTTTGGCAAAAATCCGTTTTAGATAAACATGGAAGCCAGTCGAAGATGTGGTTTTCTAGATTTAAGTCACCTTGCACGATGTGGGATATCATGCAAAATTGAGAGATTTTGACTTGATAGCCTCTTTTTCAACTCGCTGAGAAGTGCCTCTTCTCGTCTTTTACCCGGAGGACCAATGTTGCACAGCACCAAAAGAAAGAGTAAAGATGTATTCCAAATACAAACTAAGTCAAAAAGTAACATATTAAGGAAATTATCATTTAGTTTTTGTTCTCGATACACTGTTTTTGTTACTGTATTAACATCATTAAAATCCTTTAGGTTAGAATATAGATCAACCTATTCTAACAAATACAAAACCTTTTCCAAAATATGTGAACAAGTTGTTCTCTATTCATTATTTAATGAAACTGGTATCTTCTAGTTGTGGTGTTGTTTTTTAATAAACAACAAAGTATCTAGTTATGGTGTATATTCAATAAACTACAAACATATTGGTCGTTTTTATTTTTTTTAGATAGGTATAGTACTCGTACATAAAACAGGTAATTAAGTGCTACATTTTTTTAACTTATAGATAAGGTTCTTCTTCGTGAGGAACTCTAATTATTGCACAGAATTTTCCTGTACAAGTTCCCTGCTTTTTCGTTTAAATTGACAACCTTTTAACACTTATTTAGCTTTCTTCTGGCAGGGGCTGCACATTCACGTAAGTATCTTTCATTTAGAAGCTGATTTGGTAACTTTTAAATGATAATAACAATTAAGACTTAGTGTTTTATTATGTCTGCTTTTACTACTTAATGCAGTAATATTTTAACAAATGAAACTGGTATGAATATTTCTTAAGTTGGATAGAAGCAGTAACACTAATGGTCTAATATTTGTAAATAACATGCAGAAAACTTCATAAACAGTATATCTTTTTCTTAAAAACCCCATTTTCCACCCAGTTCTGGGAACCGAGCCTTAGGTATTGGACGGGTCGCAGGTGGCGGATAGCGAACGCTCCATCAGATATGGTGGACAGCTGCGAATAAGGGACAACCCGAATAAGCAGTCCCGGACCGAGGCGGCAGCACCTAGAGGGCGTGGGGGGGGGGGTGATCCGTGGCGGGATCACACTCAACTAAGTCCACAAGAGCCCAATGATAGTGCTGTGTCATGGCGAGGAAGTGCCGCCATCAAATAAGCACTGCCCGTACTGCCTTGTACGGTAGGGTTTGGGTACTCAAAGACTAGGAGAAGGTAACTCTGATATAAAACCGAGGTTAGGTTAGGATCTCAGAGCTGTAGTGGAAGCAGCTAACCTAGGAGAAGGCGACTCCAATAGCAAACCCCTGGTCCTCCAGGTTGGGGGTTGGGCGCTGGGCTGACAACCCGCCCTTTGAAACACAATTGTTACGCATCACCAACAAAAAGCCTCGGAAAATGAACAGAATAAAAGGATAATGACTCGGAAATGCCCAAAAATGTTACGATTTGGTACATGGAACGTAAGAAGCCTAGCAATACCTGGAGCTAGTGACATTCTGGCACAGGAGTTAGAAAGATACGACATGGATGTTGTAGCTTTACAAGAAACAAGGTGGCCTTTGGCAGGAAGGATTAACACTAAGAAATATCTTATTTACTATAGTGGCTGTGAGGATAATAGATATTATGGGGGAGTAGGTTTTGCTGTAAATAAGAGAATTGCAGAATCTGTGATACATTTTGAAGCCAAAGACAATAGAGTGTGCAATATTAGATTAAGAGGAAAGTTTAAAAATATATCTCTAGTCAGCTTTTATGCACCCACAGAAGAAGCAGAAGAGGATGAAAAAGACCATTTTTATGAACTTCTAGAAGAACAGGTGGAAAAGTTACCAAGTTATGATATGCAATTTGTTTTAGGAGATGCAAATGCTAAAGTAGGTAGGGAAGACATTTGGAAACCAGCCATAGGAAAGGAGAGTTTACACCAGGACTCAAATGACAACGGGACTCGACTTGCAAGCTTTGCCCTATCAAACAACTTCAAAATATCCAGCACAATGTTCCCAAGAAAAGATATCCATAAATACACATGGACATCTCCAAACGGCGATACAAGAAACCAAATAGACCATGTTTTAGTAGATCAACGCCACAAAAGTAGTGTAATAGATGTAAGAAGTGTTAGGGGAGCAGAATGCGGGACGGATCACTCACTGGTTCTAGTCAAAATAGCCCAAAGAATAGCGATTCAGAAAAGAAAAGAAAAAAGTTGTAATGCAGATATAGACACAGGAAAACTAAAAGACAAACAAGTAACAAGTGAATTTAAGCTGAAACTGCAGAACAGGTTTGAAGTTCTACAAGACCTTCTAATAGAAGAGGAAGATGTAAATAAAAACTGGAACGGCTTTAAGGAAAATATAATCGAAATAGCAAGAGAAGTCTGTGGGAAAAAGAAAAGAACCAACAAAAAACCTTGGTTTGATGAGGAATGTGAACTAAAGGTAACAGAACGGAGGGAGAAGAAGAGGACCTGGATAAACAGCAATTCCATAGAGGATAAAGAACGATACAACGAGATAAACCGAGAAACAAGCAGGATATTGAGAAAGAAGAAAAGAAGGTACATAAACAGCTTGATTGAAAAAGCAGAACAAGAACGCACAGCAAACAATGCAAGAGAGTTTTATAAAAAAGTAAGGTTTTTCAAAAGAGGATTCACTCCGAATCCATGTGGTGTGAAGAGCAAAGAGGGAATTGTAGTAACTGAGACTCAGCAAGTTATATAAAGATGGAGAGAATATTTTTGTGAGCTGTTAAATGTAGAAGGAGTGGACATCGCACCAGACGAGGATAACGAAGATATATATTATCATGTACAGCCAAAAGTAGAAACACCAACCAGAGAAGAAGTCGAAGCAGCAGTTAAAGCTTTAAAAAACAATAGAGCCCCTGGTAGGGATGAAATACCTGCAGAGCTTCTAAAGAAGGGAGAAGATATAGTTATAGACAAGCTATGGGAATTAATAAAAATAATATGGGAAAGAGAAGAAATACCAAATGATTGGAGAGAAGCAATAGTTGTTCCTATACACAAGAAAGGAGAGAAAGAAGAGTGTAGTAATTTTAGAGGCATCTCACTCCTTAGCATACCTTATAAAGTTTTATCTAAGATAGTATTAAGTCGTATTGAAGAGTATACATGCGAATTAATCCTAGAGCATCAGGCAGGTTTTATGAAAGGCAGGTCAACAACGAATCAAATATTTATTCTTAAAGAAATTATATCGAAGTACTGGGAGTTTAATAAAGACTTTTTTGTAATATTTATTGATCTCCAAAAAGCATATGATAGTTTAAATAGAGAGAGACTGTGGAAAAAGATGGACAAGTTTGGGATTCCAATAAAGCTGATAAATCTTGCTAGAACATGTATGATGGACTCCACAGGCTCAGTACGAGTAAATGGAAGAGTTTCGGAACCCTTCAGAATCAATGCAGGTGTAAGACAGGGTGATGGACTCTCCCCAATCCTCTTCAACCTAGCGATAGAAGAAGCTCTCCAAAAGGTAGCAAAAATGGATGGAGGAATAACAATTGGCTCCAAAATTAATGTACTGGCATTCGCAGACGATGTAGTAATTTTTGCAGAAAATTTAGAAGACGTACGGCTGCTAACAAAATTATTCATGGAAGAAATAGAACAATTAGGTCTAAAAGTAAATGATGAAAAAACCAAATATATGCAATTTTCCAGAAATCCAATTAACATAAATCAAGACACTCTCCAAGTAGAAGGCCATGAATTTGAAAAGGTAGATTCTTTTAAATATTTAGGCGTTGTAATATCTAGAGAAAACAAAGATGAAATAGAAATACAAAATAGGCTAAATCTTGCAAACAGATGTTTTTACGCATGCAACAAACTAATGTCTTCAAAATTACTGTCACAAACAACCAAAATTTGAATATATAAAACAATCATCAGTCCAGTATTGCTCTATGGAGCTGAAACATGGAAAATCAATGAAAAAGAAGAAAGGAAACTAATTGTCTTTGAAAATAAGATCCTCAGAAAAATTTATGGGCCAATTTTTGAAGAAGGAGAGTGAAGAAGGAGACACAACAGGGAGTTGAGAGAACTTTACAGGGATCCGGATGTAGTTTGTGAATTTAAATGCAGAAGGATTAGATGGGCTGGACATGTTTTAAGAAGAGAGGAGAATCATAATTTGAAACAAGTTATAATGAGGAATCCCGAAGGAAGAAGACCGAGAGGAAGACCACGGCAAAAGTGGTGGAAACAAGTGAAGGGAGACCTGGAGCGATTGGGAGTGACTGAGGAAGACGTGAAGGATAGAGACAGATGGAGGGACTTTGTTGGTGCGGCCAAATATCTTCTTAGATATGTGTGGCCATGGGAGTAAGTAAGTAGTAAAACCCCATTTAACCTTAACTTTAAGATGTTTGAAGAACCAGTGAAGGTATTTTTGCATTTCACTTCCTTTTCGTCTGGATGAATCATTGCTATGTTGGTCACGCATCTTGAATGGAAACTGTTACAATACATTTTTTTAAGCACCCATGTAATCATACGTATGCCAGTCAGTTCCTACAACATAGGCTGTTACAAGGTCGAATAAATGTTGATATTTATCAGGCTCAGTCTTGCAAAATCGGGAGATTCGAAGTTTGAGCACATAAATGCTCTTTGCTTCGTACATCTGGAGCATCTATGTGGCACATGGTAGAGAGGTTGCAATGAGGGAGCAACTGATAGCCCTTATCACCCTGTTTAGTTGGACCAATCCCTTACATATATGTTGTTGGGGGAAGATGTTCACTTCCATAGCAATACTTAAGCAGTATGTATCCCCTGATAGGTGCTAAACGAAGAACAGGTTTGGTGCCTGAATGTCGGTTGTGTGATCTCCAAGCTGTGTTAGCTGCTAACAATAAATCGGTCTTTTTCAAGGCTAGTAAAATTAAAACTATACCAAAATTATAATATTTTAAACAATAAAAATGCAGAGAAAGGCCTCCAAATTGTACTGATGGATAATTTTTGGAAATTCAATTTAATTAATATAGTTGTTCACTAACATTAACTTTATTACTGTAAAAATAATAGTAACAGTTTTTTTATCAAATATCGTTTGAAACAGATAAAGAAGATTCAGTGAAAATGTTTAAAAGTATTAATAATAAATAGCAACAGGTTGCTAACCTGATGCTTCTCCATATACACTGACTCTCTGTCCCAATAAAGTAGAACCTACCCCCACTTACACTACGTAATATATTACAGAGCGTATTACATTTTTACTGTCGTTGGTTGAGTTTCGCCATCACTGAAATAGTTGTTTATTTGGTTTAAGCTGGTGCAACAGGTTTTCGGTTAGTTGATTATTTCCCAATTTGATGATCAAAGTTAGTTAATGTATCTTACCTTGAGAAATGGAAAATACAAAAACATTTTGCTAACGACTACATTAATAACTCGTGGACTTATAAAGTGGTGAAATTAGCTGATTTTAAATCAACTACAAGACAAAACCGTTAAAATACAAATTTAATTTTTTATAGCTTTCTTACACATAACTGAAGGATTAACATGTTTTTCATTTTTTTAATGTTTATAAATTTTAAAGGTTAAAAATCAGCTAAATTCACCACTTCATAGGGCCACAAGATCTAATGTAGTCGTTAAAATATTTTGTATTTTGTATTTTTCCTGTCTCAATCGAGGATAGAATAATATCAATAATAAAATATAATCAATAATAATTAACTAATTATTATTGATTATAAAATTAGGAAATGATTAACTCACCGAAAACCGATTGCACCACCTTAAAGTAGCACACCACTTATGTGAAAATGTCTCGATATATTGCGTGCTTGACAAAGAAATGCAAATGAAAGAAATGTAAATGTATTCAGCAACCCCACATTGAGTAGGGCTGGGGTGTACGACCAAAGTAAATGTGAGTGCTTCATATAAATCCTCTATAGTCTGCAGAGAAGGGCCGTAGAATGTTCACGGTAAAAAATATAAACTATCGCTGGAAGTTAAAAGTTTTGGAAAATAATAAAAGTGTGAAATGTAATAAGTGAGGAGTGTGGGTGGCAATATTTCTCGACTTTCTAAACAATATGAATCAGCTGTTCCTAAAACTGCAGAAAGTTGTTTAGTTAGTTTATTATATACAAGCGTTATTCGCAGAATATAATATTGTGTGAATTTCCTAACGTGAACAAGTAAAAAATGCTTACTTTTTCACAGTTTTAAAAATATTTATAAATACTTGAAATATGAAATTATCGGTATACAAAACCCTTTAGTTTAAGCTATAAAATAGATGACATACGGTTCTAAAATAAATAAACCTATTAATAATCTTATATTAACTTTAAAAAAATTTTAAAAACGTATCAACTAACGGAGTAAAGATATTATTGCTATTTATAGTAAGTGATTTCGATTTGCATCACTCTAACATTATCAGGATGAAAACTGAAGTCGTTCGTATACTCAGTAAAAACTAATCAACATAATTAGACACAGATTCATAGGTGTCTTAATTGTAATAAGTTACCTTGTATAACTAATTGTCTTAGCGTATAAGTTGTTTTGTAGCAATTACTATAAATAAATAACTTTCTGATAGTGTAACGTGATAGCCAGTGGTCTTGACCGGAGGGTTCTAATTTTATTTCAAGCTAACGAAGCCAAGCTGAATAGAGCTAGCACGGCTGCTCCTTGGCTGTTCCAGACTTTTCAAAAGCCCACCTACCCGGTCAATTGTGGTGGTTGTGGTCACTTGTGGTGGTTGTGGTCACTTGTGGTGGTTGTGGTCACTTGTGGTGGTTGTGGCTACTTGTGGTAGTTGTGGTCACGTGTGGTGGTTGTGGTTACTTGTGGTAGTAGTGGTTACCTGTGGAGGTTGTGGTCACCTGTGGTGGTTGTGGTCACCTGTGGTAGTTATGTTACTTGTGGTAGTTGTGGTCACCTGTAGTGGTTGTGGTTAATTGTGGTATTTGTCGTCACTTGTGGTAGTTGTGGTCACCTGTGGTGGTTGTGGTCACTTGTGGTGGTTGTGGTCACCTGTGTTGGTTGTTGTTACTTACGGTAGTTGTGGTTATATGTGGTGGTGGTTGTGGTTACTTGTGGTTGTTGTAGTCACCTGTGGTGGTTGTGGTCACCTGTGTAGGTTGTGGTCACCTGTGTAGGTTGTGGTTACTTATGGTAGTTGTGGTTATATATGGTGGTGGTTGTGGTTACTTGTGGTTGTTGTGGTCACGTGTGCTGGTTGTGGCACCTGTGGTGGTTGTGGTCACCTGTGGTGGTTGTGGTCACCTGTGTAGGTTGTGGTTACTTATGTTAGTTGTGGTTATCTGTGGGGGTTGTTGTCACCTGTGGTGGTTGTGGTCACCTGTGGTGGTTGTGGTCACTTTTGGTAGTTGTGGTCATCTGTGGTGGTTGTGGTCACTTGTGGGGGTTGTGGTCACCTGTGTAGGTTGTGGTTCCTTATGGTAGTTGTGGTTATCTGTGGTGGTGGTTGGGATTACTTGTGGTTGTTGTGGTCACCTGTGGTGGTTGTGGTCACCTGTGGTGGTTGTGGTCACTTGTGGTGGTTATGGTCAACTGTGGTGGTTGTGGTCAACTGTGGTGGTTGTGGTCACCTGTGGTCACCTGTGGTGGTTGTGATTACTTGTGGTAGTTGTGGTCACCTGTGGTGGATGTGGTCACCTGTGATGGTTGTGGTCACTTTTGGTGTTTGTGGTCACCTGTGATAGTTGTGGTCACCTGTGGTGGTTGTGAGCACATTTTTAAGTTGACGGTCCCATCTTTAAGTGTTAAAGGGACTTCTCATCCCTAACATTTCTGGTAAAAGAGTTATCATTTTTTACAACCTTTTTTTAAACAAAGTGTTCTAATTTTTTCCACTTCACATTTCATGATTATTATTAATAAAAGTTCCTTTGAAGTATAGTAGCCCAACTGAAAATTCTGTAACTTTTGTATAGGAAACTTTGATGTTTGTAGAAGAAAATTTTATAAAGAATTGTTGTTTGTCAGGATTGGTTATGAACTTTTTACTAGCAAAAAACCATGTAATGGAGTCCAACTATTGCCTGAGTTATAATTAACGAACCACTATAGTTACACGTAATATACATTTATTATGTTCATTTCCCTGCCGTGTTCACGCCACACTTAACGTCAACTGTGTCAGAGAGTCATTTACAACTGAGTTATGACCTCGTTACTTAGAGTAAATTACCAAGAACCATCTAGTGTAGTCCAGAGACTTGTTCTAAAGATTGGGTTGTAACTTACATACCAGTCTGGTTACATCCTAGATACATTTACTATGTTCATTTCCCTGTTGTGTTCACGCCACACTTAACGTCAACTGTGTCAGAGAGAGTCATTTACAAATGATTTAAGACCTCATTACTTAGAGTAAATTACCAAGAGCCATCTAGTGTAGTCCAGGGACTTGCTCTAAAGGTTGGGTTGTAACTTACATACCAGTGTGGTTACATCCTAGATACATTTACTATGTTCATTTCCCTGTCGTGTTCACGCCTCACTTAACGTCAACTGAGTCAGAGAGAGTCATTTACAACTGAGTTATGACCTCGTTACTTAGAGTGAATTACCAAGAACCATCTAGTGTAGTCCAGGGACGTGCTCTAAAGGTTGAGTTGTAACTTACTTACCAGTGTGGTTACATGCTAGATACATTTACTCTGTTCATTTCCCTGTCGTGTTCACGTCTCACTTAACGTCAAATGTGTCAGAGAGAGTAATTTACAACTGAGTTATGACCTCATTACTTAGAGTAATTACCAAGAACCATCTAGTGTAGTCCAGGGACGTGCTCTAAAGGTTGGGTTGTAACTTACATACCAGTGTGGTTACATCATAGATACATTTACTATGTTCATTTCCCTGTCGTGTTCTCGCCACACTTAACGTCAACTGTGTCAGAGAGAGTCATTTATAACTGAGTTATGACCTCGTTACTTAGAGTAAATTACCAAGAACCATCTAGTGTAGTCCAGGGACGTGTTCTAAAAGTTGAGATATAACTTACAGATACTCAATTTAAAAATAGCTTAGCTACATTTTGACAAAAACTAGTTGATGTGGTTATGAAAAGCTAATTCTGAGCTATTTCAACTCCAAATAGCATTTTATGGTTAATAATTTGAAATTGTTTAGTAGGTAAGGTGGAATATTATAGTGGAGTATTTACGTTTTATCTAAATTTATTCTAAGGACATTTTTTGACAAATATTCTCTTATGCCTTATGTTGCCAGTGACAACTTTCCAATCTTGTTTTGGAGATCTTCATAGTACGAAAATCAAGAACTTTGCTTATCACTAGCAGCTGATAGCACTTATCACTAGCATTAGTGCTTAACGAATGTGTAGTAACTCTCAGATTTATTTTAAGTAAAAAAAAACCAAACTTAAGGATGTAGTTTGAATAGTAAATTAGTGTAAAATTGTATGTAATTAGTGATATAAATGTATTTCAAATAAAAGACAATTTTTTTTTTAAATATCTGATATGAATATACTCTATAAAACAAAATGCCCAGCTGGAGGTTACCAACTGATCACTTTCATAGTATTTGTTAACCTGGATAGGATTTATAAAGTATAATACCCCACTGTAACCCTACGCATCCAGCAATTCACTTTATTTTTATCCTTATGAAATACTAAAATGTGTGATTTATATAACATAAGTATGTTCCTTTCGATTTTTTCATCAATTAATACCCGAAAAAATGTTAATACATTTATAAAGTAAAAACTATATGGATTTTGTGGGAACAATAAGGTTGTTAAGAGATTTTGTACGTACATAAAAAAGCCGAGAGAGCCTGAAAATATCTTGTGCAGGTAAATGTAGTTTCCAATTACGTTAACTGGTGGGTGGGCCTCAAAGTATGTTGAGCCACTCGGCAAACTGCTCAACCCTGCAACCCTCTAACGACCATTCTGGAGTACGGTACGGTCACTGGTCAGACGAGTATACTTACATACAGTGTAGTGAAGAGTTCAAATAAATGTTGGTAGAGAGCCAATAACACAAATCAGTAACCCCTAAAAACAAACATATGCTGTTATATATATACTGCAATTTTAAGTATTATTAATAGTAATGTTTTTTTCTTTTTATCAATTAATACACTTAAATAATTTCAAAGCTTCATTTATAATTTTTAAAGTATCGTTTTTTACTAAAAGATTCTACGTTTAATACAAACTTAAAATATCTTTTAACTTATTCTGCTTCATGCAGCACAAAGATTCCTAAACAAACATCTTTTTATCAAAAATTGTTTGATATTGGTGTAGTATAGTATTTTAATACTTTTGCAGCTTCCGGTCATTTTTAGGTAATTGCATACTTTTGGTCAATTAAATAATGTTTACTTTATGTTGTTATTAGTGTGTCATCCTGTTTTTAATTTTGATAACAGAGTTTTAACAATAAACTTTCAGACACTTGGGAAGATTGAGGTATGGTTTAAGTTGTCACCAACTGTTAAATGCATGTTGCTTGTATAGAGAGTGTTAAATCTACGAAATTATAATATAGAATACCAGGCAGTAAGATTTGGATGTTTAAAAATGTATGTAAAAAATACATGAGCTGAATAGTGTTTCAAGTATACTATTTAAGTTAATTCTGAATATATAACTACTAATGTTTGCTGGTGTTTTATTCAAAACATTCTCATGTACCTACCTTCACATACAGATTGTCTTGAAAAGTAAAAAAATTATATTATTTTACAAGATTTGTATAACCTCGAAATCTAGATTTCAAAATGACACGTTCGTATAAAATATCTTTCTGCTACCTAAACAAGTAATCTGCATTATATTTTATGGTCATGCCTGTTTACCCATAGCGTAAATGTAAGAAAGTATTCAACACGTGTTGTGTTTTGTGATGGTGCATTTTTGCACAATATAAACATTGAGTTAAACTGTTTAGAAACGTTTATATTATAATAATAATGGTTTTACTGGGGAATTCAAATATTGATTAGCAACTGTTGCATAAAAAATGTATTAAAAAACAGCTGTTTAGTTCCAATTTTAGTTCTTCAACGTGAGGATCACTCGTTAGACAGAGAAGTAAATTTAGTGATCACTCGATTCGTAAGTTGCACATAAAACAGCCCCAACTGGAATGAATGACTACCACGTCACTGAAGTGAATTGTTTTCAACCCGTCAATCAAATCTATCAGTCAACATTCAGTGACTGCTATTCAGACACACTGTCCTGGAAACGAACATAGCTGTCAAAGCAATACATTGTTTATTCCTCTTTCGATAAAAATGAAAGGGAAAAAATTATAGTTTATATCCGTCTTTATAAATACGATAAGTTTTATAAAAAAAATAGTACATAAAAACTTATTCTTCAAAAAAGTGTATTGAGAAATGCTCTGAGAGAAACTTTTTATTTATATTTTGGTCAGGTGTATTTCGTCAGTGGGTAAATTGTATGTACTTTAACCAAAGTTGTCTATTTTTATATATGTTATTGTTAATGTTTAGTCAAAGTACTCTATGTGAGATCTTGATCCTCTCTGTAGCAGCTTAAGTTACCTCCTTTTAATCATGGCTACCACACACTTAACAACCTCTAAAGTGTGTAATATAATTTAAGTTAATTTAATAAATAATTTAAATACAAACGAAAATTCTTTTCTATGGGAAAAATTTGTTTAACTGTAAAGTCTGTATAAAATGTAAAAGTAAATATTTAAATCACTTGATACACAAATCAGACAACTCTTGATATTTAAATAGACTTACCGCTGTCTTGTTGATTGGCTTACATGGTGTCTTAATTATTTCCAAAGCATCAATGAATGTTAGAACATTTATTTTTATAATTTCTCTTTCATGGAAGTTAGTTGGATCAGTTTATTTGTAAAACACTATTGCTGAACTAAGTGAGTGTAAAAGTGACGACATAGTTCCATGGGAGTCAGTCGTTTTTAGTCTACAATGTTCCGATGTGATAATATATTTAAATAAATACTAGACAATCAATATGTAAAATAAAAAAAATTGAGATAAATATTTTATGCAATACGGTATGATTGTTGAAATTAAAAATCATCAGGACTAGAGGATGCTCCTCTGTTCGGACCGCTTGCTCTACATGTAGTGAGAAATCCTGTTGTTATAACGACAATTATGTGTAGTACTCAGAATAGGATATATTTTATAAAGTATCTACAAAAACGATCCACTCTGGAAATGATTGATAGACAATATTCAGCTCTGTATCAGTGTTATTGGGCATTATCTGTTCGTAATATCTTTAGGAAAATCCTTAAAATATAGTAAATTTTTATGTGATAGCTTAATCGTGATTTTTAACTATTCCACCATTATTGATTGTTTTATTTAATAGCTGCAAGTTTAAAACCGTTAAAAGTCGATATATGTGACTCTTTACTTACCTCTCGATAGGTTAGTGTGTACATGACCAACTGACAAGCGCGTGTCGTGATAACGGACCTATACTTTATACAACGTGCACAAAACGTTCAAAATAAAATATCAATTCAACGACCGATTATACAATCACTAGACAAAGAGAAACAAATTAACGAACGTGATCAAATCATGACGTGTTACATATATGTATGTAACATATACATATATGTATGTATTCTAGATGACTTGGTCTACAGAAGTAGACGGTTGTGAAGTAAGTAATGAAGGTAGTGGAGGGAATTGATGAAAGGGATTTGAGTGGCTCCAGAAGGGCTTGGGTGGCTCTTTACTGGATTTGTGATGGCGGGCAATAAATTCTTGAAAGTGAATTGTGAACCTAATTTAAGGATGTAAACTCAAATATATTTATAATATGCGAATTGTCTTTTTTAACACCGAATACCATAGAAAAAGAGTTTGATTTTCTTGTTACATTTCTTTAACTTAGAAGGAAAGTGTATTTTTCAATTTGGCAAGAATTTACGTACCATGAAAGTTATTTTCTTTTAATCCACAAAAGTCTGGTAGCTAATCGAGTTAAAGTCTATATTAAAAAATCACAATAAAGTACCTTTTTCCAAACTTCTAAATATTTTTAGAGGAGGTGTGCAAGTAGTAATTTATTTGTAAATAGAAAAATGTTTTAAACGAAGTTTTCAAGTCGTGTTTAAAACTCTGGACCACGTTGGCTGAATGGTAACCGGATTGAGACGTTTTTTAATCTACGAATAGCAAACATTGGTTCAGAATAAACTGGATCGAGTCCATTTTTTGAGAAACTGTCTTCGGTAACAACGTTTTTGTTACATTTTAAATCAATTAAATTCAAATAGTGCTGTGATGAAATTAATTTGTAAATTAGTAAAATTAATGTTTTAAAACTACTACAATGCACACTGTATCTAATAAATATGGTGTTTCGTACACCATGGTTGGTACATTTGCATGAACTTATGAAATATGGGAATATTTTAAATATTGCAACGTGTTTGCAGAGGTATTCAGGTACAAGTATGAAAGTCCGAGCCTTAGACACAAATTATAAAACATTGTAAGATTTTTCCTTGTAGTGCTTAAAGAAGGTTTCCTAATATACATTACCAGATTTTGAGTAAGTTATAATATTAATGTTCACAAACCGAGTAAGTTACTTGTTTGGCCACAAGGATAGAGTTATCAGCTCTTTGAGCAAACTGTTTGAGTTTCCGACCAGATGTTTACACTCCATTGACCACAGAAACTTGCTATTGTACTTGGGATTCCTTACAGCTCGATATTTATTCAGTATAAGTTTGAAAATTAACAACTTATACAGTTTAAATATACCAAACCTCATACAACAACTATATTTCATAGAAACGATGTATGTACCATTTTGTAGAGATACTGTTACGTATATAACATGTTTAATTTTATAAAATACATCAAAGTTGGTATTACTAAAGCATCTTATAATGAAAAATGTATATATTTAGTACACAATGTTTTTATCTAGTTAAAATACAATTTACATGAATAATTATAGAACCTGTACAGAAGTAAAGATTTGTAACTGTGAACAAGACATAATTTCAGTACGTTTGTAATATCCATATATAAATACAAAAGTGTAATTAGCAAGAATAATTTTAAGAAGGTTGAACTCTAATTAAACTTTAAAAAAACACGTCGACTTACTAATTTGACGTAAACAAAGTAAAAATATGTTCAGTCAAAGACCTTTAAAAGTTTAAAATTATAGTGTATACAGTCGTTGGGTTTAAAGATTCACTTACTTCTCATAAATAGATATGCAAACTATTAACTAATCACACTTAAAGTAAAAGAGTTTATGAACAATGAAAAACTATCTGACTGTGTTAAATGATTAAAACGTAATTTTATAATTTCTTTTGAAAAAAAACACCTCAAGAAGTTTTGGAAGAATGTGTCAAAGGAAATACTGTACAGACTAGTTTAAAGTTTTCTTAAATATATAATAAAACACACGCTTATCGAACGGCGAGCACAAATTATTTGATACGCCAAGAAACAAGTACGGGATTTTAAGAACATAAACGAATTAAAGTTCAGAAATACCACGTTTAGGCCACCATGTATAAACTGGTTACTTATTGGCTGAAAGAAAAAAAAAACCTAAATTTAAACGAAAAATGAATTAACGAATGAAAATATTGTTTCATTTTTGTGAAAATTAGGAGCTCACTTGATATGTTCTATAGACAAGTTTAAGAACCAAAAACAGCTCAAAGCTACTACTCTATAGCTACCAAATTGTCTGCTATAAGTTGCAAGCTGAAGAAGCTGGTCTATAACAGAATAAGGTTATACCATCCATCCCACCCACCTACCCTTACTCTACATTGGTATTGACCCACTCACCCACCCTTGCTCTACATTGGTATTGACCCACTCACCCACCCTTACACGTACATTGTTATTGATCCACCCACCCACCCATATGCGTAGGGTCTACAGTTATATTGATCCACCCACCCTTACACGTACATTGGTATTGATCCACCCACCCACCCATATACGTACAGTCATATTGACCCACCCACCCTCATATACACGTAATGTGATATTGACCCTCTTGCCCATACACGTACAGTGATATTTTCTTACACTAATCTTCAAACTATATATTAAAAATATAAATTGAGAAAGACATTTACAAGAATTGTCTTAAGAAGCAATCGTCACCAAACTATTTTTTTTTTTTTTTTTTTTTTTTTTTTTATGTTTTGCAAGCTTTCAAAGTACAATAAGATAAGAAGTAAAATTACACACGTACATACAGATTTATATATTGGTTTACATAGTATATATTTCAGTCAATAATCTGTCTGAATGTATTTAAATGTTCAATACAATAAGTCAATAATTTTACCACCTATGTGTTGTTCCATTTTTTATTTTTTATTTTTTTTTAGAAATTTTTTAGTTTATATATTCAGTTATAAAGTTTATAACTTTAAATTTTTTCATTTTATAATGCCAGAACTAATTAAATCTCCAATAAAAGATCATTCAACACCGGTTGTATCATTCTTTGTACGCAATCTGAGTGTTTCCCAAATACATGACAGAATAAAAAAAAACATAAAACAGTAAATATGTCTGGAAATTTTGCAAATGTGGCATCCTGCCCACTTCAATTTCCACGTATTCCAATTCTAGAATAGGTCTAGGCATTATGAATAAATATAAATGAAAGTACAAATGACTTATCAAATAAATATTATCGCACTGCATACAGACTACAAACTGATGAATATTAGAACAGTCTCAAACACACAATATAGTATGGATTATACGGTCTAACCTGAAAAAGGAAATTCACGCTTTTGCCTTCTTATCCTGTGTAATTTGCAATCTACCCTGTTTGTGTATAACAGAGATAATGAACACAACTGTAACATCCTTTATAAATGTAATTATATTTTGAGCCACTAAGAGCTATATAAAGGTCGAATTTCGAGTGCTAATGTAATCCAGCTTTTGACCTTGTTTCATGCAGTTATTTTCTCTTCTCTACTTCCTATCTTTAATTTACACGACTAAACCCATTGCTAATTAAAGTTTGTTAGTTCATATTGAATTTTTGTTGAGTTTATATACTGGGGGTGGGTAGTCTTAGAACTAAGCAACTTTAGTGTTTCGTCACTGAAATTTTTTCCTACGTTATGACATATTTTTCGGTTATTTCACCAAACGGAGGAACGTCCCGTGGAGTAAATCGTGACAATTTTTAATTTAAGCCTAGACCGAGTAGTACCTCATGTTAAAGGTCTTTTTGGTTTTAGAATACAATGCCGCAAATGCGACTTAAAAGTCAAAAATGGCAGCCCCTTTTAAGTTTTTTTTTTTTTTTTTTTTTTTTTTTCATGAAAGCTAAACATTAATGCTGTAACGAGTATTTTCTTTTTTTCTTCAAGGAATAAAACGAACATGCAGTGTTATTTTTTTCAAATAGCAATATGGTTTTAGACACCTGCTATGACACGCAAAATTATCCCAAGTAAAACCGTTAACAAAATTGCAAAACTTGTATAAGTTGAGCGTTTGCTGTGTTTCTTCTATTTATTTATAATAGGACACTTACGTTGATCAATTATATATTATCAAACTTATAAGCTCGGACATTGCAAGGAATATAAATTTACATTGTACCAGTTTTAAACATTGTACATTATAACTGGTACAATAACATTGTACCAGTTATTGTACCAGTTATAAATTTCGAAAACTACCAGTTTTTCGATTCTGAGAACTCTGCCAGGTTTCGTGATTAATAATGCTGTCCGCATCGCTGAATTATCAGATATGTGAAGGTATAGAGAAAACTGTCCAAATTAAATAATTGATTTGATCAATATTTTTATTTAACTTCTTGAAACAATATTTATTATTTTGAGCGAAGTAATCCTTTTTTTATGTACTCCACAATTTGTTTTTTAAATACAATAAGACCTTTCTTTACAAAGCCTTTATAATGCATTTAAACAAAACTTCAAGCACACATCCCCTAGGGAAATATATAAACCAATACTATTCCCTCACTACACGGTTTACTCTTTTATTACAATCTTACGTGCACAAGATATATTATGTTCTTTCAGGCATCTCATTTTGACTACGAAACCATTTTCAACGCTTGAATGAAAATTATTTAGAAAACAGATTTGGTTAGTGGAAAAAACGAACGTATTATAAAAGAATATTATATATTTCTTTTCACGTGTATTACCTATTGCGTTGTATAGTTGCTTGAATAATGATATCAAAATCAGTACTAGAAGAATCAAACAGCCCATATTCAAACCCTTTAGTATGCGTCATAAAAAAGGACCTAACTATAAGAGCTTGGGTAGATAGTAGAAAACTTAATCAATATCTTATTGCGGACAGTCAGACTACCGAATTAACTGAAGAAATATTTCAAAATTGTATAGGTGCAAAATATTTTACAGCTTTACACACAGATACAGTGTACACGTACAGTGGTATTGACCCACCCACCCATACAAGTACAGTGGTATGGATTCATAAATAAATAATACAACAAAATTATTGATTATGTTCTAAGTGTTGGTAAGTTATCTATGAATAAGGTATATTTGAATTCGGCGGTTTCCATAACCATAAAAGTAACTATTTTTGAAAGATTGTTAATTTAAAAAAATTATATTAATTTAAATAAGGAAATGAAACAAGAAATATTTATAATTTTGCAATCTATACCAGTCAAGATCTTGCTTAGCAGTTAGAAACTTAAGCAGTTCAATATTATAATGTTTAGCTAATTTTATACTATTTTGCGACCAGTTGAACTTAACATTAAAAACAGTCTAAATACCTAAACATGCATCACTCAAGAAATGGATCCACACGAGCTGCTTGTGAGATTAGTGACACCGTCAAGAGTCATATGCTGCAAACAGAAGCCTATCCTTAGAAACATTCAATGATTGTTATTGAAAAAAATATTTGTTTTGAAGTTTGGTTGCAATGCAAGTACACCTGATATCTGGGTCATATTAATCTTACTTTGAAGTATTGGTAAAAAAACGAATCTATTGAGTAAAAAGTACAGCCTGGAAATCTTAAACCAACAGTGTCCTCCAAACCAGTATCGCTCTAAACAACGTACACCCAAGTAAGTCTCATGCTATCACATTTGATAACTGAAGTTATAAGTGAAGTTCCAGTATGTCTAGTTCTGAGAACTTCCAGACGACTTCCATGAAGTAACTTTCCTCTTCACAGTACCTATTGCTGCATTTTGAACAACCGGTCCCTATTCCAAATAACCATAGAGAGTCTTTGGCATACTCAAGGTGACTCTAAACAAGTTTTATTGCTACATATTAAAATACCTCATTATCCACACAACGAGATCCAAGTGTCTCCTAGCTCATGATTCAACTGAATATAATCATTCAATAAAATCAAATTAGAGACCAAAAAGTACGCTTTTTTGGATCTACAGCCAAGAGAGGTTTTCTAAGAATACATAGTATGAAAGCCTTTAGGAAATCAATATTAATGGTAACAGTCTGTGATCGACGTTTAATGAAATGAAAATGGCTTTATTGGAGGCGAAGTTAGGACTATAGAGTCCTCTCTACCACTTAACCTTATATTTAATTGCCGAACCGGTGGCTGCAAGAATTAAGAAGAAGCTTGTGACAGTAGAAACAGTTTTCATGATAATTCCTGTTCACCTGATTTCATGATTTTGTTCAGTCTTTAACAAAAACTTTTCTACATTCTTAAATATGTAGGAGAAACTTGGATGCGTTCATAGGAGAAAAAGGGACACAAAGAACAAACGCAGACATAACATTTTACACACCTTAGCTCCACTTTTACTATATAGGAGCTACTACTGTTGGCGCAGGAATTATGTGCACCCGAGATTGAAGGTTGTTTTATAAGGAACTAAGAGGCCTACGAAAAATCTAATCGCACATTTTTCGGCAATTACATTCGGTTGGATATACCTTTAATTTTATACCAATCTCGACCTAGGCTTACATTAAAGATTTTCGTTCAACTCCGTCTTCCTGAAAAGATGAAATGTCGCTAATGGCATCAAAAAGTGTGTTCTTTGTAATCATGATCATGTACTATATTTCACTTTTACGAGTAAAGTTAATAAAAGTTGTGGAAGCGTTTCCATATTTTTCCATCCTTAATTTTTTAAATAATTATATAACAATGAAATATTGAAACGTATTTCCGTATGGAGAACATATATTCCATTCTTAGGTACAGGTATTACGTTAGTCCCCTGTAAAAGTATCACGAGACCTTTAATAACCTTGAGCGTGCATTATAGTGTAGTGACACAAAATCAATGCTGTTCAACCTATGACTTTGTAATCTACGTTTCCTGTATATGCAGTGTATTTACTTAATACTTCATAACGAACGAAGTAATGGAAATTTTGAGGTTAGTTTTGCTTTATCTTGTTCTCCTCTATTCAAGATGGTTGAAGTTGACATCCATCCTTTCTATAATTATTGTTATCGGATGATATTCATCCGTACGAAGAGAAATGAAGGGAGATGACTGAATGTAATTAACTGTCAAGCTGTTCTATTGAATATACTAAACGAATATATCTGGTTAACTCTCATCTAATTTACTATGTTTAACAGGAAACAAAGGTTTTTATACTCCATGTTAAGCGTTGGGTAGTGTTTAAAATGGAAATGAAGATTTCTTTGAGTGTTATTTTAATCTATCGTTATTTTGTAATGCGTATTAAAATATGATTATTTTATTGGTACTCCTGATCATCTTAGCCTAACAAAGCAAAACATTTATCTTGCAAGACCTAGATAATTAATCCTAATAGCTAACCTTAAATAAATGATTACACACCTCTGACTTATGTCGTTTGGGTAATCGTTCCTCAGCAGCTGAGATGGGATGAGAAAGAAGATACGGACCTTACTATCCACCAACACGTATTGTGGTATTTGTAAAAATCGTACCTGATTAAATATAGAAGCCGATCGCTTATAAAGGCTAGATAAACGTTTAAGTACAACAGTACAACGTAATGTGGGACTCTACAACATTAATATAACTATGAAATTATGTAATAGGAGATAAATAAAGGGACAAATAAAACGTGTGAACTGGGCATAAACAAAATTTGATATAAATATACATGTTACACATCGAAGAACAAAGAGTTTGTAATGTATCAGTCACAATATATTCCCCATTTACGAAGAAAATACTTGTTTGTCATTTTATATTTAAATCTATATTATACAATATTGTTCATGTCAAATTTAATTTCGAAATGTGTTATGCAAAATTTAATTTTGAAACCTGTTGTGTGTGAGTTTTTGCTAAATTATATATTAAAATTATTGTAAACTATATATTTGAATATGAGAAGTAAATTAACTACAAAAAAGTGTTTAGAGAGTTGCAATCATTATATTTGAATTTTAAAAACCACTTTAACTTATTTAATACTCGATTAGTTAATAAAATCCTAAACCACTAGATGGAAGAAGTCCTGGAACATGTATTTGTATGTAATACACAGAACACGTCACAATCCGGGCATTACGTATAACTTCTCCTGTGATACGGAGTCAGCATGTGATGTGGGAAGTGCAGGGTCGTGTCTCCGGATATAATACACAATTCACGTCACAATCCGGGCTATACGTATAGCTTCATCTCAATATCTGAAGCTAGCATGTGATGTGGAAAGTGGAGGGACGTGTCTCCGGATGTAATACACAGTTCACGTCACATCCGGGCTTTACGTATAACTTCTCCTTTGATACGGAGTCAGCATGTGACGTGGGAAGTAGTGGGACGTGTCTCCGAATGTAATACAAAATTCACGTCACAATCCAGGCTTTACGTATAACTTCTCCTGTGATACGGAGTCAGCATGTGATGTGGAAAGTGGAGGGACGTGTCTCCGGATATAATACACACTTCACGTCACAATCCGGGCTATACGTATAGCTTCTCTGTGATACGGATCTAGCGTGTGATGTGGGAAGTGCATGGACGTGTCTCCGGATGTAATACACTATTCACGTCACAGTCCGGGCTTTACGTATAACTTCTCCTATGATACGGAGTCAGCATGTGATGTGGGAAATGCATGGACGTGTCTCCGGATGTAATACACTATTCACGTCACAATCCGGGCTTTACGTATAACTTCTCCTATGATACGGAGTCAGCATGTGATGTGGGAAGTGCAGGTACGTGTCTCCGGATGTAATACACAATTCACGTCACAGTCCGGGCTTTACGTATAACTTCTCCTATGATACGGAGTCAGCATGTGATGTGGGAAGTGCATGGACGTGTCTCCGGATGTAATACACTATTCACGTCACAATCCGGGCTTTACATATAACTTCTCCTATGATACGGAGTCAGCATGTGATGTGGGAAGTGCAGGGACGTGTCTCCGGATGTAATACACAATTCACGTCACAGTCCGGGCTTTACGTATAACTTCTCCTATGATACGGAGTCAGCATGTGATGTGGGAAGTGCAGGGACGTGTCTCCGGATGTAATACACAATTCACGTCACAGTCCGGGCTTTACGTATAACTTCTCCTATGATACGGAGTCAGCATGTGATGTGGGAAGTGCCGGGACGTGTCTCCTTATGTAATACACTATTTTACGCTTAAACCCAAACAGTAGAGTAGCTTAAATTAGAAGTAGAGATTGCATCAAACTTCGATCTTTTATGCTAAAATATAAAATCTTTTGGTAACCTAGAACTTAAATTAAAATTTGTATCTTTTTGTATGATTTATTAAATACAAATTTTCAAACCCAGAATCTTCCCTTCATAAATCTGCATAATTTACACGTGTTTTTAAATAAATGTTTTGTTAATATTCCAATGAATTTTTTTGGATCTGAAAATGCATAATTTTTACTGATACAAGATATCAGAGTACAGATTTTATTCGCATATGCATGTAGAGTAATCGGTTGATTTTTTTCTATAAAACGTTATTTAATTATATAGAAGCAAAATATTCACGTAAATACGTGTCTCATAGTTCATACTAAAAGGGTTGTCTTCGTAAAAGGACTAGTCTATATATTTTGTCTTTGATTGTTTTTATATAGACTGTCAAGCTATTTTTTTCGGCCAAAAGATAAATTAAAAACCACAAGAAATTAATTTCTTAAAAACTGGTTGGCGAGTTGACTTCTCAAAAAGACAGTGTGAACTAATTTAAGATAAAAGGGTTTCAATCAGAGCTGAGCTGTCTTGGACAAACTGATTAAAGAAACTTAAAGCAAGTCTTGGTTTTGAGAATTATATAATTACACTTCTTCAACAAAGACGGTCTTTAGAGAATTTAATTATAAACGGAGCGGGTCTTACGTTTATTTTCACTTATTATCTACAGGTAGTGTGCGATACAAATGTCCAGTAACAGCATATAATAATATTTGTGTTTTGTGTGTGATTTTAACTAAACATAAACTTAAATTTTTTAATCGAGTCAGGTGTTTTTATCTCCGATTTATCATACATCAACCTTGTGACTGTTTTTTTAATTTATTTAAATACAAACAACCATTGATATTCAAAAACAGCCTATTTCAAACATGTTCATTTTATTTATTTATTTTTTTATCTTAAGATTAATTAAATAGATAAAACAATTCTGGCATAAGATTACCATAGAAACTTCCAAGTCTAGTAAAGCCGAACCCCACAATCGAATGTGAATTAAACCATGCTTATAACCTTTCCTGGTTCAATATATGAACGTTCTGACATCCTCTACATTAAAACAACGTTGTTTACATTCCAACAGCTGTTAAAACTTGTTGGAGATCATTTTAATGGCCGTAATTTTTCAATTCATTTAAATGCTTCTCTTCATGTTATTTTTATGGCCAAGAAACGTACTCTAGGTGCTTTTCATATCATTCAGGGTGAAAATATTGAAGAATTAAGACCTAATTGCACAAATACGAATAGAGGGAAATGTTTTTACAATTCAACAGTTTAAAATGTTCAAGAAATAAGGGAGGAGTTGCGTTGAAAAAAAACTGCTTCACGTATAAACACAGTATATAAGGGTTATGCTTTAAATATAGTCCAGCTTAATTTCAATTCTGTATGATCTCCGTAATTGTTGCTAAATTAAATAAATCAGCTCACTTTTTAAACAATTGTTGGACCAATGTTTAATAAAATATAATGAAACATGTATGATGATAATTTGAGATTCTTTCGTGAATCTATCTGGTCTGAAGAAGGTAAACGTGGAATACAGAAATAAATAACCATTATATTTGTTCTCACATAAGTACAAGGGCGGTAATGCCCTAAGAAAGAAAGTAGTCTACAGTGTGTATATAAATAAGAGTCATTTTATATACACAAATAGATGAAATTACTACATACAGTAGAACAATGTTAGCTATGATTGGAAACATTTTTGTATGATACAAACGTCGATATTAAAAATTATATTCTTATCAAATAAGAGACAATCCTGTAAATATATCGATAAAGAAAATGATATTTTAATTTTTTTTAATAAGTTTATTAAAATGTAATATTTATTAGACACTATATACATTTATTTTAAAAAAAACAGAATACAATAAAAATAAAAGTCTTTATTACAACACATTTATTTCCAAAAGTTTAGTTTCTTTTTTAGCATTAACTGCCTCTTTAAACTGCCATATTTTTTTGACTTAAAATACGTTTATTTATTTACTATTAACTGACTGGCCTCTATTGGATTTTTAACACTTTAATGAGATATTGTATTGTATAAAGGTGAAATATTATTTTGATTGGTGGTGGAGTAGTAACAAAACAATGGGTTAGTGAAAATACTAATTGTTTGATTGATATTTGTGTACGTGTGGTTCATTATTGGAAACTAGCTAACCGGGGATTGTTAATTGGCTCACTGAAAGTAATGCAGGAAAATGTACAATATACATTTTTTAATTTCTTTATGAACTGTTTGTATAGGAATCGTCAATATCTTATCTTACGATTCATATTACGATCAAGTAGGGTCATAATAATTATATAACTTTTATGTTTTGTATTTTTATTTCTTCGTTTAAGACAAAACCTTCAATCAACAAGTGTTGGACTTGGGAGTTTGTCATTAAGGGGATTCGGCACTCCATAATTGGAAAAAAATTATTTTTTTTACAAAAATTTTTTTTCCTATAATATGATTCTCTATCTAATTGTGAAGAGATGAAATATAATAATAAGCTATATTAGGCACAATTTCACCTTGAAATTTACAATTTTATAAGTTGCTGCAACCTTTGTTATGGGCATTTTGCTTGGAAAGGTGCACAGTATTTGTAGTGGATTTCAAAATATTGCAATAAACCTCAACCAATATTCATGCATAAAATATTATAGTCTGTACTGTTTATCTTTTATGTGGAAAATTTATAAATAGAGTTTTTTTTATCTTTGACCAGTAAAAAAAGTAATGTCAGCTGATTTTTTTATTATTTTTGTTTTGCTAACTGCAAGTGCAGTGCTTGTTTATCAGTCACTGTCAACCTGTTGTAGTGAATGTTTATGTAAGTGAAGTTTATGTAGTGAAATGGGTAGAAGAAAGAACAGTAAAGTTTATTTGTCAAAAAGAAATTCGAAGAATGTTTCAAAGAGGTGGGGAGGTAAGCTATGGATTGGAAATGCATTATAGGATTATAAATACCGCAAAAAATAATTCAAAATAATAATAAAATAATACTAAACATAGTTGTATATGCACTAAAATACTATCATGTCAAACATAACTAGCCTACAATGTTATAAGGTAACTAACTGCAGATGATTATTACATTAAAAACATAATTTATGTAATGCCTAACTTTAGTCGCTTTTATCCGCTAATAATATTTTTCGTGTTTTCAGGAACATAAATGGATATTCCAAAAGAACCGGAAGACATAGAAGAATTAAATTTTTTGTGTGTGCAATAGATGATATTTCCTACATATTCATGTATTTTGGAACCATTTGGTTAATAAATTGTTATTTTTTTAATTAAAACTTGTAAAAATTAAATAAAATATCATAAAATAATAAAAAAATACAATTTTGTTCAACTTCCCTTTACGCTATAGTTATGAAAATACATGAATTTTTTATAGGTTTTATTATCTTCAATTTAAGACCCTAAACATTAAAATTGGTTGAGTACTTTTTACAGAATATCAATTTTAAAAAACCGTTAACTTTTTTAAAAAATAACTTTTTTTGTCAAAAAAACAAAAAATTTTAGTCAATCACTATATTTTTTACCTAATTAGTATACTAACAACACAAAAAAAATGTTTAAATAATTTAAAAATCACAAATAAAAAAAATTTATTTTGGAGTGCCGAATCCCCTTAAGAGAATCTTTTGTAGTTAAGATGTATAAAAACCTTGTGTATGGTCAGTAATTCATGTAACACAAATAGTCAGGTGTAAATTATGAATGCAATTTGTCTGTAACTAAACGTAATTTTTGCGAATGATCGATTTTTTTTCTCTAACTGAAAATTGTTAAGTGGTAAGATAACGCTCAACGCGTATAATTTGAAAACTCTTTTAATAGGTTCATTTTTGTTCAATTTGTAAATTTAAACAAAATATATTCTCTTGGATATAAAAAATAACTAATAATCGTTCAAACATTTACAAAACTTTAAGTACAGTAGAGTGTTATTGTGTTTAATAATTTACGTTCCATAAATTAAATTTTATTTACACAAAATTTAATGTTCTAGTATAATTTAAATCAGTATTTTATTTATTTTTTATTTTTATTTATTTTTTATTTTATTTATTCATAAGACGCTGATCGTCAAGATATGGGCGAATATGTATTTCGAATGAGTGTTATGAGTGTAGATGAGCGAATGTAGTCATTGTTACAAACTAAGGCCGACTATTCCTTAGAAAGTGTCATTAATTAATAGCCCAATGACAAATGAACAGCTGGTGATTATCAGCTGATCCTTCTAAAAATGTATTGACTCTGATTGGGATCTAACTATAATATTGTAGTAAATAATATTGTAAAAGTCTCATAAATTTGTCAGGAATTTTAATAATCAAAAAAAGTTTCAAGCCATAATCCTAAATAAATCTGTACAACAATCACATAAATATATTTATATAATTTGAAAATATTAGCGTGTCTGGTTTATGATTTTTCATGAGTGAATTTTAGATTTAACATAAGTTATCGATGAATGTATAAAAAAACAAATTAAAACGACTTTTTACATATGAACGACATACATATTGTTAAAGGCTACTTTATAGGGTGTAATAGAAACATACCTTTTCATGGACCTATGTTATATAAGCATAGAGAATATGTTGATTTTGGGAGTTAAAATATAGGTTAGAATAAATAAAAGTTTACTTATTCAAAAAAATTTATATTTACGTATAAATTTTGTGAGAAAAAGTTACATTCTCACAAATAATAGTTAACCAAAACAGTCAATCATAAATGGCATCAAAATGATTAACTTATATATATAGTCTCCTCAAATATTGTCATAAAGAAGACTTAAGTTCTTGAGATGGTTTACTCAGCTGCTGAGTAAAACAGTTGAGCTGACTGAAGTTGAGTTAACAGAAGTCGAGAGCACTACATCAGCGGCTAATGATAACAAACGGAGTTATAAGGTACTACAGTGAACGTCTGAGGACATTTTAGAAAGTGTAGTCTAACTTCAGTTTATCATAACAACTCCTATATCATGTGAGTTGGACATTTTTCCTCACAGTACACAGATTATTAATAACTTTAAAATGAATTGTTTATGTCCAACACATATAATTCAATATATTTGTAAGACATCACATACATAATCAATTAAAGTAGATATGATTCAATAAATCAATTAATTAATTTCAAGCATATTAATTATTGTCAAAATAACGAACTGAGTTTATTTAAATTATCAAACAGAGACATTAGCAAATGAAGCTTTAAAAACAACCATTCCACCATATGTATTTGTAAATTATATTACTATCCTTATATAATTTATAAGTCAGATTACATAAATATTATTTAACTTAAATCGTTAACATTACACCCGTCACTTCACTCTGAATATATTTACTTGAATATCTAAATTTTATTTTTGGGAGCTAAAACATAACCACAAAAAAATCTTTATTTTGTAATTGCTAATAATTTTTGGATAATATATACAAAAGTTACATTGACTGTTTGCTTGGAGAAAAGTACATTGCCTAGTTTATTACTTTTAATAAAATTATTATCTATCAGAGGTCAAACAATATTATTACACTGTCCATAAAATATATTATATAACATAAGTAAATTCTAAAGTATCAACCATTTTCAGTTATCTTAATTTTTTACAGTAGGTACTGAAATAATATAAGAGCGAGTAGTGCTTTTTTATCTACTATTACATGCCCCCCAAAAAAAATTTTTTTAGCCATAAAGATTTGCTTGGGTTTTTAACCAACCTGTTGATTATGTATCTATATTCCCTTTAAACGTGTATTTATAACACATATATCAAATTTGCTGTAAGCAAAATAGCTTATAAATAGCACATTATTTGTTACTACAAAACGACACAACATATGCCTTACCTGCGAGGCATAAAGCATATAAATCTTACAGGGAAAATAGATATATAAAAAGATATAAAGAAGGTATTCATTATTTATATTATTTTTAATAATGATTGTTCAATCTAAAGTATTTCAATTTAATTAATTATTACATTTCCACATTAAAGGTTAGTAAATACTTTTGTAAAATATTGTATGGCTCAGTAAAAAAATGTATTTTTTTAATAAAACTATCGGTTTTGAATTATTACAGATACACTAAATACTATCATTATAAAGCCAATTTTTTAAAACTAAATTGTTAAAGAGTTGGACAAAGAACTGGCCTGTGAGGGAGTCTTTGAAACCTGGCGAGAAGAACATTCTCCGCAAAAATCTTGTAGATCCTAAAAACATTCTCTTACCACCTTTACATATAAAGTTAGGCCTCATGAAACAATTTGTAAAAGCATTGCCTTAATATGGACCTTGTTTCAAGTATCTCTGCCAAAAGTTTCCAAAACTTTCAGAAGCTAAACTTAAAGAAGGCGTCTTTGTAGGACCCGACATTCGAAAAATTATGTTCGATGTTACCTTTGAAACCACAATGACGATAAATGAGAAATAAGCATGGGTATCATTCAAGCAAGTTGTTAGGAAATGCAAAAGACCCAGAATATGGTACTATTGTAGCTAACATGTTAAAGAAGTTTAAAAAATTAGGATGTTTGATGAGCCTGAAAGTTCATTTTTTGAACAGTCATCTTGATTACTTCCCGGAAAATTTGGGAGATGTTAGTGAGGAGCAGGCTGAGCGTTTTCACCAAGATATTAAATTGATGGAAAAAAGCTACCAGGGCCGCTGGAACATGATGGGGGATTACTGTTGGTCGCTTCACCGAGAAGCTCAACATGCGACTCATCGCAGAAAAAGCTATAAAAGAAGCTTCAAAGAAAAAAGAGAAAGGAAGTATAAACCAATTCCATCTGACTACTGAAACCTAGATTACAACACTTTATCATTAATTTCAAGTAACCTACTGTAAATAAAAACCATGCTTGTGATTTAACGTAGAGTTTCATTAATTTTACCATATGCCATATAGAGATTTTAAACTATATAACAAAAAGCAAATTGCTCAAAAACTATGGGTGATAAAAAAAACTAAGACCAGATTTAGATTCAGCACATAAAAAGCTATAAAAATCAGCTATTAATGTCAAAAAGTTATCAAAAAAAAAATTTATTTGTTAGCCTGTGTAATTTTAGCCAAATAACACTTAATATTTTAGGAACTTATATAAGATAATAAATATTATTATTTTAAACGTAATTAAATAAAAATAAATACAGATACATTGAAAATAAACTGTACTTAAAGAAATTGGAGAAAAGTCCAATTGTATGACTGTCTAGTGACGCATTATAGTACACTATTCTTAACAGGCTGGGTTCAGGCCACGAAAAATTTCAAATCGTTTTATAAAGCAAATAAACAAATTCAAAAAAAAAATGCCATGATATACAGAAGACTTTGACAAAATTAAAAATGTATATTAAACTGGTAATTTTTGTCAGTGCGACGACATATGTTTGGGATGGGCTTGATTAATGAACACGAAATAAAAATATATGTTTTTCTATTTCAGTCAAGAATCGAAATAGAGAACTTTACTTTTAAATGAATAGAATTAGAAACGATTAGAAAAAGAAAACCCTCTCTACGTTTCCTTTGTAAAGAAGGTCTGAGCACACCTCCGCTTTGATTAAAATCCTTTTATCTTGATTTGATTTAGTCAAAACCTTTTCGTCAACCAACCAATCCTTTTGCAATCATTGGTTGGTCAAAGAGAATACTCATTTATTCACCCCTGTAATTGTATTAGTAAGTTGGACGGTACCTCAGTATATGTAAATGCGTGTGTGAGTGTTACCACTACTGTTCATGTATGGGTGGGTGGGAGAGGCACCACGGCTGTTCGTGTGTGGGTGGGTGGGAGAGGCTCTACGGCTGTTCGTGTATGGGTGAGTGGGAGAGGCACTACGGCTGTTTGTTTATGAGTGGGTGGCAGAGTCACCACGACTGTTCATGTATGGGTGGGTGGGAGAGTCACCACGACTGTTTGTTTATGGGTGGGTTGGAGAGTCACCACGACTGTTCATGTATGAGTGGGTGGGAGAAGCTCCACGGCTGTTCGTGTATGGGTGAGTGGGAGAGGCACTACGGCTGTTTGTTTATGGGTGAGTGGGAGAGGCGCCACGGCTGTTCGTGTATGGATGGGTGGGAGAGTCACCATGGCGGTTCGTGTATTAGTGGGTAGGACAGTCACCATAGCTGTTCGTGTATGGGTAGATGGGAGAGTCACCACGGCTGTTCGTGTATGGGTGGGTGAGAAGAGTCACTACGGCTGTTCGTGTATGGGTGGGTGGGAGAGGCACAACGGCTGTTCATGTATGGGTGAGTGGGAGAGTCACCACGTCTGTTCGTGTATGGGTGGGTGGGAGAGTTACTACGGCTGTTCGTGTATGGGTGGGTGGGAGAGGCACCACGGCTGTTCGTGTATGGGTGAGTGGGAGAGGTACCACGGCTATTCGTGTATGGGTGAGTGGGAGAGGTACCACGGCTGTTCATGTTTGGGTGAGTGGGAGAGGCACCAAGGCTGTTCGTGTTCGTGGGTGGGTGGGAGAGAGTGATTGTGATAGTACCCTCAAATACACCGTGGTCCACACCACCCATCTGTAGTTTATTGAAATTAAATCTTTGGTAGTCAATTTATTGTTTCATTTATATTGAATTATTACATTCATGAACTAAACGTGTAACCTTATTTTTTATACCCATTACAATACATATGAAATTCAGTGCAATAAAAAAAATAAACTGCAATTAATGCAATCCATTCACTATTTTTTCTTATATAAATCACTTTTTAGACCATTTACAAATATTATATGGCTAAAATAGTATCTTACATATTTATATACTACATGGAATATGAGATATAAAATACTGTAGACGTTAGGTTAGAAACTATGATCAATGGTTAAATTTATTATTACTGCAGTTTCTGATTTCGATTTAGCATAATTGCATGTATTTACAGCTCTTGCATTTAATTAAAGATTCGCTAATTTCTAACTTATAATAATTTATTTTATATTACTATTTATTATTTGTTATTGGGATTTATTTTTACATTATTTACATGTCATATTTCCTTTATTTCATATCGAAAATGAATTTTTCGATCTTACAATCTATGATTCTAATATATATATATATATATATATATATATATATATATATATATATGTATAATTATATTGAGACACTTAATTATTATATTGTACAAGTGAACTTCACACAACACAAATATATATCAATGTAAGAACAAACTGAACAAATACTACAATAGTACAAAATGCACAAATATAACAAAATACAAGCACAAAATGCAGAAATATATGCAGGAAGGTAAAGGTGGTTTGCCGAAATCGATCACAATATTATTTGTGCATTTTGTACTTATATACTTATATTGCAATTAATTTGTGTTGTGTGACGTTCACTAGTACTTTATATGTACCAACACGTATTATTCTAATTAAAATACTATTTAATTATTTTTAAATCCGAAAAAAATGTTTTGGACGCGTATAAAAAACTATATTTTGGATCACTTCAAATAAGCTTCATCGGATTATAAATTAAAGAAACAAATGTTATAGTGTTAATAAAATAAAACAATTAACAACTAAAACATACAGACCAGTGACATAGGCCATAATGAAGTTTTCATAGAATAGGCTTTTTATTCAGGACGTTATTTATGCAAAAATACAGAGAGCAGAAAAGAATAAATCTCTCGGGGCAGGTCTTTATTGTTGTCTGAAGTGGCTTTGTTTTAGGTTGATAGACAAATGCCCCTGGCTGCTGTTATAACATACAACTATCAACATGACAAGAGATAGTTGGCTCCTTTCCAGTGTGATCATTATAAAAACAATTCACAGTTTTTAAATAAACTTTTTATTATTATATTATAAATTTAAAATATACTCAATCTACTTACGGAAATGCTATATGATCAATAAACTAACTTATTGATGGTTTTATCATTATTTCATTTGGTCCAGTTTTAGATTGTAAGTATAAAATGCTATGCAACTCAATATGTTTATTAAGATAGGTAAAACCCCTAACATTATACTTTCTATATATCAGCTAAGTAAACACAGGATTATTCTACTGTTGGAAGGATCAACGTGGGATCACGTGTACACAAATGTGCACTTATCTCTGCCTGTCACTTCGTTAGATCTGCAAGGTCTTCCTTTTCACAGAACACTTACAGCGTGTTGGCGAATGAAAATAATCCACCATAAATGTTTAAAAAATAGACAGAATATTATTTATTGTATACTAAATTTTCGAATTAGCAATAATTAATTACTATCACAAGTTGTTGCAAAAAAGTAATAAATTTGTATTATTTTTAATGATAATTTTGTATAACATCAGAAGTACATTAAAATAAGATATAAATATACATTGACCACTTACTTTTTTTATAAATAAGAAAAAAATTGTATTTCACTGGATAAATATTAAGTTTTTTTTCTTCAAATTTACGCTTCATTAAAGAATATAAAAGTATACATCTTTCAAAATCTTTTTTACACGTTGATTAAACAGATATGGGCGAATATGAGAAGCGAATTATTGTAGATGAACGAGTGTAGTCATTGTTACTAACTGATATTGACTGCTCTTTAGAAAGAGCCATTTTAAAAACAAGAAACCTGAAAGATCTAATGTAGCTAAACAACTTCTGAATGTTATACCCCCAGTTTGAATAAAATAGATGAAAATGTAGATATTCTAAAAGTTTGTAAGAAGGGTCGAATTATGAATGCTTGGGAAGAGTTATTTATTTTTAAGAAAAATTTAAGGATCGTGATAAATTAATGAATGAACAGGTTAATTTTGATTCCGGCGTAGTTTTTAATAATATATTTTCAGCGACTAAAAGAACAGAAGTAACAGCCAATAGGGATTAACCAATAGTATCACAGCAGCCGCCATTTTGACGATACCAACCAATGGGGTCACGTGATCATAGGCCTATAAATTGAGTTGTTAAACGCCATTTTGCATTCTTTTGTGAATCCCTCTGGTCTGAGGAAGGTGAGCGTGGTTCACCGAAATCGATCACCATAATATTGTGCATTTTGTACTTGTATTGTAATATATTTGTGCTAATATTGTAATAAATTTTATGTTGTGTGACGTTTTATTTGTACTGTATATATACCAACAAGTATTATGCTAATTTTAAAAATGTACTAATAATCCAATAGAGCAGCTGAGGGACCTACAGCTTTACGTGGAATCCGATCCACGTAAAATTGGTCTGATTTTCAGCTAACTGACAAGCCTGATATTCAGTTCTCTGCTCTATACAACAACAGAACCTTGACTACCACCCCACATGTACGTACTGGACTTCTCTTGTTGTACGACGTCGATGGCATCTAATGAATGCTTAGATCTTATCGCCTGTACTCTCCACAACACTTCTCCAAGTGACTGGCTTACAACACTGCACCACTAGTGCTGGTAGTGTGTTACTAAGTACATAGTTGATTTACTGATTCATAATGAGCTTATCATCCCTTTCAAAATGTAGAATACAGTACATCCTAAAATCACTCTTGGCCAAACCTAAGAGCAACAAATAAATGTGGTTGTTTATTATTATTTTATTTTTATGATGATATCTTGTTTCCAGTTACAAAACCAACCTGCTGTCTCTTGAAAACATTCAGTAGAAAAAAGTAACAAATATTCAAAACTCCTTTATTAAAGTTTTAGTATCAAGTTCATATCACTAACGTATAAATTGTTAGTGCCACTAAATTTTAAGACTCTCAAATAATGTCTAAACATATCAGATTTATATTAGAAATGACAGAAACCATTGGGTACTACAAATCATCTAAATAAAATATTCTTTTATTCAAGCGGTTCGACAAGATCCGAAAATATAAGAAATGTTTTACTCTGTTACAACGTGGTAAGATCACTCTTACTTAATATAAAGAGGGGGGGGGGCAGCAGGAAGTTTGGTTGTCTGACTTTGTCAATCTTATGGGAATAAGTAACGTAATTTCTCCCTTATAAGTTTAGTAAAACAGCTGTAAATGATCCAGGAACAACAATCTAAGTATAATATACCCAAGTATTGTTCCACTATTTACATTAACTAACTCAGACAACATATATTTTAGCTACAATAAATATGTAAATGTTAAATAGGCCAATATAGATTCATCCCATGAAGTATTTCGTGGGATAGTAAAACGATTTTATAAAAAATACACTATTACATGATTTTAGCCATTTTTCTAAAATAATTTTATCGAATGTTTTTTCATCGCTTCTTGTTTTATGTTTAGCTAATTAAAGCGTACATACAGCAATTTCTTTAGGAAAAGCTAAAATTTGTGTTCTTACGAAATGCCCTTCTGGTCTGGGGAGGTTTTATTGTTCATTTATAAAACATCGGAACGGTAAAGCAATCTCATAAGTTATATTAAAAAACTATCCAATAAGAGGAATTTATTTCCAATACCGATGTAATCACAAATCATATTCGTTGAACTATGGAACTGACTAAGCGAAACTTTTCAAACAAGCGAAGTTCATTGCTCTAAACATGTTTTCTCAATAAATCCTGGATTAATGTACTATCTATCAGGTGTTGGCGTTCTTCTTACTTGGTTCTCATGTTATGTTTTAGTAAATTCTTTACATATGTATAATGCCATTTTTTTACTTAAAAACACTGTCTAATAAATGGAGAGAGAAAGAGTACTGATAATTAAAGCTGATTAATAAATGAAACATATGTTATCGTAGTATATATTGTATGGAACCATACCAAGGTTGAATAGTTTCAAAATGTGAGAAACCATACATTCTCGTACCTATTGTTAAATTACTTTTTCTAAGTTAGTAATAGAAATGGTTCTTCATACATAAATTACTGTTATGAACGAGTGATTTTTTTTAATTTCCCATGTTAAAGGAAAATCTTATATTGAATATAAAAGGCTTTATTTAAAACCAAACATATTATTACGGTATAAATAAATGTCATGTATTAAAAAAATCTCAATTTCTGGTGGCTTTTAGTGGAGAGAGATGCCCTATAATGACAAAGTTTCTCTCACCTGCTTAAACGAGCCTATTTTGTGTTGAAGCCTTGTTGGACGATATATTAACAAGAGTAGACACTTCATGGTCTCAAAAAGAATTTTTCCAGACTCAGCAAACCAAAAACGTTTATTAAATAGTAAATAACATGATTGGTTAGTTATTTGGACCATAAAGTAATTAGTAGGGCTAACAATAAAAAAATGTTTCAATCGTAAACACTAAATAGTGTTCAAATTACACCAATTAATTGTGTTAATAAGTATGAATCTTATTTTTCAAAACCTCATATTTTAAGTTTTTAGATCACTGTAGAATGGTAATCTAAACGTGTAAACTATTGTAGATAATAGAATAATTACTCATTAATATTTTTACGAATGAGCTATTGATAAATTGTTTATAAATAGCTTCAGATAATCTATCATAAAATATTGGATTGATAAATTAAAATATTTACAACACTATTGGATTGATAAATTACCATATTAACAACAATATTGGATTGATAAATTAAAATATTGGATAGATAGATTACAATATATATACAACAATATTGGATTGATAAATTACCATATTCACAACAATATTGGATTAATAACTTACAATATTTACAACAATATTGGATTCATAAATTTAAAACAATATTTAAAACAATTGTAATTTACAACAATTTTACAGTATTGGATTGTAAATGAGAAAATGCAAGAGTAAACTAACTTTACTATTTAATTCTGTTTTAAGTTTTTTTTATATTTTAATAAAACTAAATCGACACATCTCATAAATAGGTTATTTATTGCGACTAATAACTTTTAAAAATAATAATAATTATTAATAATAAATAATTACTGATTAAGAAGATTTATAATAATAACATAAAAATATAATTTTGAACAAAACGTAGATTGTTAAAAGACATAGGCAATGAAGTAATTTACATAATTGTATAACACTTAATTAATTAATTAATAGTGTTGTTCAGCTCAGCCGCCGCGAACAAAAATAGAAAGGACTGACCTGAGGACAGAAGAAAGACTTGTTAAGTAGTAAAGAGGGCAGTGGAGGCGCACAACAGGCTCTATTACATGGTCCCCAAGCCAGGTCATCAGAGTAGAGATGGCAGAAATCGGCCGGGCGGCAGCCTGAGGGTCAAACGTCCAACTCGTACCCTGGAATACTGTTGAACACAGTAAAACAGCATAAGCACAAAAATAAGCAAGCCAAAAAAAGAAACAATAATAACACAAAATAACAATCTAATAAATATAAAAGTGCATGTATCTGCTAAACAAACCAGGAAAAGACAAATGAGAACATGATTAGCGCAAATAAGACAATAGTAGGATTAAGTTTATTGTCTTGATGGCAACACGACGTTCGGTCAATGGTTGCCATCGACGTGTACACTACTAGAGAATCTGGAATATCTATATTATTTTAGTCAAGGTTCAGATGTTGTCTGAGGAAGAGAACTGAGTATCAGGCTTGTCAGTTAGTTGAAAATCGGAACAACACTACGTGGTTCGGACTCCAAGTAAAGCTTTAGATCTCGTAGTTACCTGTATATTGGTCTATTAATAAATAGTTCTTTCTGAGAAACAGTCTTCGACTTTAGTTAGTAACAATTACTACACTCGTTCATCAACACTCATCACACTCATTCGCCCCGCATATTCGATCATATCTTGGTGATTAGCTTTTTAATAATGAATAACATTGGTATTTTTTAAATAAACCCTATGTAGATATTTTGGTCATAAATCTAAGAACACAGCTGAAAAATATGTGAATCTTAATTTTCTACCTCATGTGAACCAATAATTAATTTAATAAATTCCCCTTTATCGTTAAAGAGACCAAGAAATGTGCTAAGTAAACCATTATTGTGAGAAAATGTAGTTTGTTTTGAAAAAACACAATTAATGGAGATACTTTGGTGTACTTCTACTTAATGGTAAATAATGCATAGTGTAACAGACTCTCCTAACTGCATCAACGCATCAACCTCGTTCCTAACCACATTGGCGCCATATTGCCTCGTAGTCAGTCAATGTGATTCTGAATGTTACATCACAGCTTTGGTTCAGATAAATAATAATATTTCAAATATATTGTGCATTATAATTCACCAAATAATAAAGATTTTTTTTTTTAAGGTCTACAACATCATGACACCTATATGTGCTTTGTCACTAGGGTGTATATATGTGGTAATTCCTCGTAAAAAACATATATTTAACTGTTCACAGAATCTCTCTTGAACTTTGTTAATTGTTACATAACTAACTGTTTTAAGTTTCTTTACTAAACATTGTTATAAAAGTAGATGTTGTACCTAACAGGTGTTAAAATTAATTACAAATAATGATCATTGTTCCTTTAACCGTACAAAATTAAAAGAAATAACTTTAAAAGGGATTATTTCCTGTAGAGAATATTACTTTTTACGTCTATAACATAAAACTATATAACAGAAATAACGCTCATCCATATCTTGTCACACAAAAATATCTTGTCCTTCACAAATTTTTGGTGTTTATTAAATAGCCGACTTTACTGCTCTATAAGTGCTTCATAGTGGTGGTTTTCTACTGAAGATTGATACTATTAACCAATACTATTACAACTATAGAAACTATTGATACTATCACAACTATTAATAGAGAAGGTTTTGAAAAACATATATCTATCAACAACAGTATAAATGTATCCTGCATATAAATTAGGAAATATGTGTTTCAATGACTTTTTTCATAACGAAATCATATTTCGACTACTTTAAAAAACGATTGGTTTAAAAAAAATACACAAGTGTTCTATTGGTGTATTTTATCTTAATATTATTTTATGCTTCACATACCTATATTACATCTTATTTTTACTCTCATAATAATATTTAGTACAAATATTAAAACCTACATTATTGTTCTTGATGGATAAGCTTCCACAGACGTCACAACTATATCTATAACATTGGTCTTCTGTATCCGATCGCGTCAAATGTTATATACATAGACCGATGTTTTGGGCTGCATGTTGAGTCCCGCCTTCAAAGCTGACGTGAGCTGAGGATATTTTAGTTGCGAACTAAGCTCACGTGAGCCTTGAAGATGGGACTCAACCAGTGGTCCGAAACTTCAGTAATATAAAAGTGGTGTATTATCATAACTTTTAATATCAACTGTGTCATAAAATTGCTTAAAATGGTTACTTCTAACAATAGATTTTTTTAAATAAATGTTTGGTATGAGAATTTTTTTTTCAGTAAAACTATCTGATTAATTTTCCAATGTATATAAGACACCAACAAAATATACACTTGTAAATTAAAGTTTCGTTTATCTCTTCATAAAAAAAGAATTCAAACAGATATTTACCACTCCATACTTCTGTGCGTGTGGTTCGAGCATACGCACAATTTCCCTCTCCAACGATAGTTGTACATTCATGTTAAAAAATAAACATCTCGGACATGGTACATAGAAAATACTTCCACGTTATTGGTAGATTTAGTTACCAGTATTTAATAGAATAATCAAATCAGCTGATTTTTTTCCATGTGACGTGACAGTCTACTACGCAGTCTCTTGATACCTACCGTATTTTCTAATTTCGGATAGAACAAAATCAGCTTTTTTGTTTTCATAAAAAAATATGTTTTCATTATTTAATGATTATTAACATTTAATATAAACATGAATTTAAAAAATAATATTATAAATCACAAAATTTCATCAACACAAGCACCATCGACCAAACTATAATCATATCAGCCAACCTATGTAAGATTTTGAACAGACTTTATACAATAGGCTAGGAGAAGTATGGTGGGGGATATTCACTATCTCGCTCACACTACTTCTCCTACACGCCTAGAAGCATGGCCCGGTCTGTAACTTATTGATTTATTACAAAGGTGCCTTTGAATTAAGTTCAATAGTTTTTAGTCAATCTTTACAGAATGAAAAGTAACTTAATTTTAAGTTAAGATTATTATTCATCAGTCATATAAAGATCTTAGTTTTCATTTGCAGTTCCAACTAAATTACAAATCTTAAAAATGGAACCTTAAAAAAACTGTTCCCATCAAATACTATATAAGATATTTGTGCTGTCGTAATGTATAATTTCACATAATTTTCTGTTTAGATGCCCTTAATTAAATTCATATTTTATAATTTGTTACTATTTTACTTTCTCCTATATGCGTTATCATACAGAAAATATTGTGATCGTCCAAAAAGATTTTTTATAATTTGGTCTAAAAATCTATTTTAGGCACCCCTGAACACAAAAAAATGGTTTTTAGACAAATATGTTTAATGTATGTGCAGTAAGCTGAAGATCAAATGGATCTATCAGTTTTTATTACATTTGGTATATAGGTGTACTTAGCCGATATATTCAGACAGTTTTTTTTTCACTTTTTTGAAGTTTTGGTTTTTTATTTTTATGGGCAAAAAACATAAAAAATAGAATTTTCTCAAAAACGGCTCTAACGACTTAACTTAAATTTTCAAGAAAGATGCGAATTAGAATTCATAATATTTCAATAAAAACCGCATTATATTCCCATATGGCAAAAAACATATTTGGGAATCAAACTGGTAATTTTCAAAGTTTTGATATGTTAGTGTTTAATGTGGAGGAAGGTTTGTGTCAATTCTTTAGAACCATTTATTGGTATATGTTACTAAATTAGATAAATATTTGAAACGATGAATATATGACTGTAATATATTTTGAGACACAAATAGTTCAGGTTGCAGCCCAGGGTGACATCCTGGGACATCGCTGATGAACTGTTGCATATATACATACTGAGTAGACCTGCCATCAACTGTCAGCTGATTGTCTGTTTGTGCCCGGATATATCTTGTATATCTGACAGTAAAATATGAGTAGAATGAGTAAGGCTGTTAATCGTTTTTTGATGTTCTCCAGTTAATAAATGCATTCATTTTTATAAATAGATCTTTCTGAATAATCTCAAATGTCACTTATCCCAATAATGTACCTTACAATAATGTAGCCTTTACAATTTCACCGAAATTTTTAGTTAAAACACTTCATTATTCCATCTATATAATTGTATTTCATTTATCTTTGAAAGAGTATATATAATGAATGCCTAACAATTCTTAGTTAATATTAAATATTATTTTTCGTATACTACTGGCAATCTGTTGTACTGACATACATAACCTAAATAACTATGGACTTCAAAACTACCCCATGTTTACAAGGAAGATATCCCTCACTGGTCACCCATCCAAGGAACAGCCACTCTCGATGTTTCTTGATACTATTTTGAATTCCGGTTAAGGCTACTGGTTTTACTTTTGCTGCTGTTAAGTATTTTAACTATTCTTTCTTACTAATAATGTTTTAATTAGCAGGGTTTACCTCAGCAAAAAAATAAAAATAGTATTTGTACTTGTCATTCTCTGTATACAGAGAAAATGATACCGATTACCTGCTCATTAAAATGGAATAATTTTTTTAATTAAGATGATTCACACTTAAAAATCGTACATTAAGAAAATAAATTGTTAAGTATATCACACTAATTTACCAACTCTACTAAATCACTTTAAACAAAGTCACACTACCAAGAAATATTCATTTTTCACATAAAATTTGTTCATTTGATATTTTTTCATTTAAAATACCTACATTATGAACTAATATATTATATTTTATTATATGTTTTTTTAAGACGCCCATTGTCCATTTTTATTATGAGCGAAAAACTCATTTTTATTAAGGCGTGGAGTTAGTTAAAAACTAAGGCTGACTACTCCTTAATGTGGGTAATTAATTATTAATCCAGTGACAAATTAAGAACCGGTGGTTATCAGCTAGTCCCTTCTAAAGTTTGTTATGACTGATTGGGATCGAACTGAGACCTTTATCTTAGATATAAAATCTTTGAACCGTCACCATTTTGTAATGGATAAAGCTTTTGAGATGTGGTTTGTGGCATTCTTCTTTGCTTGACCAGCCCTTTAAAGGGATATGCTTATCAATATATGCTTATATTAAAAATGTTCTACTCACTCCTCGTGGACCGTTCCCATAGAAGAATTGCAGGACACTAAATACATCTTAAAGTAAGTGTTTGTTTACAGTAATCATGAGTGAAGTTTGTAGCTTCGTCTGATATGGTTGAATAAAATTAAGTCGTTCTTCAACGTGCACACAAGATAAGTATTGAAACTTTCGAGTTCCACCATTTTGTTTAGGATTAAGCAATTGAGGTTGAATTTGCAGCATGATGTTCTAATAATTAATACCTTTAAAATTGTATGCTAATCGATCTATGCTTAGATTTAAAATTATCTACTGGCTCCTTGTGGGCCGTCCTCCAATGGAAGTAGAGAGTCAGTAAGAACGTAAAAAGATGTGTTTTTAGTTTCCAATTTAATTCAATTTTAATCCCCTACTCCAATTAATAATGAAACTATTATACCGTCCCCAAACTTTTCCCCAACTCTGTATAAGCAACTTAAAAGGCATTTAATAGGTTTATAAAATTCACCAACATCTTCTAGATTTTATATTCATTATTTATATATATTGTATGAACAGTCGTTGAAATAATGGCTACTCCAATGTTTAGTATTATCAGAGAAGTTCACACGCCCCAGACTAGAGGGAACGAGCCGAGACGGAGAGAGGTGTTGTTTTGTAAACAGAATAATTTTTGGAGGAGTGCTCGGGCCCCAGTCTTTGTTATTGTCGTCTTTCTATCTCAACACAGCTGTCGGACTAAAAATAAGAACAAAAACAAGAATGTGCATTGTTAATAATAACATCAACCTTCATTAACATTAATGTAATAACCCGTAAAAGTATTATTATTTATTCTGTTATTAATGCCTTAAAAAGTGCATTATTTAAATAAAAAGTAAACAAATTAACATGCTAGAAAAAATCAATATTGTTTAACTTGACCTAACCTAACCTAACCTAGGTTAGGTTGATTAGTTTACTTTGTATGTTGATTTGTTTACTTTTTTTTAAGGTTAGGTTAGGTTAGGCTAGGTTAGGTTAGGTTAGGCTAGGTTAGGTTAGGCTAGGTTAGGATAGGTTAGGCTAGGTTAGGTTAGGGGTTAGGTTAGGTAAGGTTAGGTTAGGTCAGGTTAAGTACAGTACTAACATACTGTCATATATCTGTTAGTACTGTACTTAGAGATATTTTACAAAATCATGACATTAAAACGACATTGATCTATATGAGACCATTATTAAGATCTGGAACTAGGTTGATGTAAACATAATTTTATATTATACATGAAATATTTTGCTATAAAACGGCAATTTAAATTCTAAGAAAACGGCTTCGTACACATTCTATCTTTGTTTCAGTTATATTACCATGTGTAAGTAGTTTTGTTCACAACTTAATTACTAGTATATGCACTGTTGTTTAGTGATATTATGTGAGGAAAATACGTGTTTAAAATTTATAAACTATACGTATAAAAGCCATTTGGTATTTACCACTGACTGTCATCACCCACTCACTCACTCATCACGAAATCTCTAAAACCGGATTTACACGAAATTTTAAATGAAGTTAGCTTTAATATCGAAAGGGCCCACTTAGAAAAGACTTTTCGACATTTTATTCGTAAGGGGTATAAATTGCCCCTCAAAATGTCCTTTTTCCATAAGAATAACATTGGGTTGATATTAGTAAATTAATAACAGCCGTTTTGTAAATAAATAAACACGTTTATTTTGTATAGTTTACATTATCCGATTAATGTGTTAAGAGTTTCATCTTCAGCTGTCAAAAAAAGCAAATGGAATGAAAAATAAAACCGTTTGAAATAGGCTAAGTAATATCATTAGGAATTTTAACTAATAAACAGGTAGCAACGCAATTAGTGTGAGTGAAATACTGTAAATAAATAAAATATTGTAATTTTACGTTATACAGATAATCTACTGTAATTTGTAGTCAAAGTCACAAGCCGAGGGCGAAAGCCGAGGTGTATCGAGCTCAGTGAGATTCCGGGTTGGCACGTGAAGCTCACAGGGGAGTCCTCTAGTTTTTAAATAAAAGCTTAGTTTAATACATTATAACAATGCTGGCGTGATGACTCATTGACCAAGTCTTCGGACCTTGGAAGGAAGGGCCCGATGTTCGAATCCCTACTAAGCGAACGGTCACTCATTGAATAAAGTTGACGCACAGGACTGCAGGCCCGTGTGAACTGGTAAGTAACATTTTATATTTTTTAAAAATTATATATATATTACTAAATCACTTTCGTCATTGCTCGATGGTAGAAAGAAAGAGAGTAATTTGATAAAAGTTGAGGTTAAAAGAAGTCGATTATTTTGTTACGTTAACATTTATGGTTTAGTCTGCTTACATATAACACACTGTATAACTAAATTGTATTAAAAAATCAAAACAATTTTGAAATAGATACAAAAAATCATGTAAATGTATTTAATAAATAATGTTATTTTAAAGTATATAATTGCAACTAATGTTAAGCAACAGAAATGTTTAGTTGATAAATGCTGCGCACGTCTTCTGTTTGACATTCAGCGCTGAGCCTTGCTGATGTCAAAATAACTATAATTAAACAAGGATCTGCCAGCCCTTGCCGTTCTATCGGTACTACCTCTTATCTCCCTATACAACCAATCTGTTGAACTTAAGTATGTTATATTACCTTATTTTATAGATATCTTTAATAGACTAAATTTACTCTTTGTATATTCTTACATTCTTACATTTGAGACGCCGACACAACGTTGTGCGTATTTTAAGGCGAATATGAATGGTTTTATGAGTGTAGGATGAGTGTAGATGAGTGTAGTCTGGTTACTAACTGAGTTCAACTGTTCCTCAGAAAGGGCAATTTATTAATAGCCCAACAGCCAGGGCAACTAAGGGACCTACAGCTTTACGTGGAATCCGAACCACGTAGTGCTGGTCTGACTTTCAGCTTATTGACAAGCCTGATACTCAGTTATCTCCCCCACACAACATCCGCACAATGATTACCACCCAACATGGACACCCCAGACTTTTCTAGTAGTGTCCACTCCGATAGCAACCACCAAGCGGACGCCATGTCGGTATTAAGAGGACCGAGCATACAGCCTATCGCCTACAATCTCCCAAACACTTTGTCCCCATGTAGCTGGGTTACAGCACTTCGCCACCAGTGCCGACAATTATAAGGGTAGAAAAATAAGATAAAACTAAATAGGTTATACCTGTGAAACAATACAAATAAAAATAATTACCAGATTATTCTCAAATATGAGATGCCAACACAACTTTGTTGGTAAATTAAGATGAATAAATGAATTATCTAATTGTACTCTTATTACTAACTGAGTTCAAACTATACTCAGAACGGGCCATTTGTTAATTGCAGCTTACGTGGAATCCTAACCACGTAGTGATGGTCTATTTTTAGCTAATTGTTAAGTATGATTGTCAAGAGCTATTGTCAATTCTTTTGCAGTTCCTTTGAATCCTTGTTATTTATATATTTTCAATCAGTGACATATTTTCTGAACAGCTAAGAGAATCTTTGTTCACCTTGAGTAGAGTCAGTATGTAAGAAGACACGCTGTTTCTTCTCTAGCTCTACACCAAAAACAACAGTCGCTGGATATTGTACTGTAAGTCCACCTTGACACTGGAAATGTGGTTGATTAGTTCAGACACAATAGTACATTTATTCTTATTGTTTGTAGTATATCAAGAAGCTCTCCTATTTCTTCCCTCTTTCTTAAGGTGGCACAATCGGTTTTCAGTGTGTTAATTATTTCCCAATTAAATAATATAAATTAGTTAATGTACCTTTCCTTGAGACAGGACATATATTTTTTTTATTTTTTAACCGCTCCATTAAAACTTGTGGCGTTATAAAGTGAGGAGTACAGCTGATTTTAAATCACTATTAAGACAAAACCGTTGTAAGTACAAATTTATTTTTTTTATAACTACATTTTTCACACACAACTGAAGATACTAATATGTTTTTCATTTTAAACACAATTTAAAAATATTTATTAGTTTAAAGGTAAAAAAGTTATTTTTTACTAAAGAAAATTATAACTATTTTTTTTATTTTTGATTATAAACATCTTAATCCCTTCAGTTATGTGTACTTTGAACAGTTTTGTCTTAAAAGATATTTAAAATAAGCTAAATTCATCACTTTATAAGGCCACAAGTTATAATGTTGTGGTTAAAAACTTTCTTTAAATGTATTTTTCCTTTCTCAAGAGAAGGTAAATTAACTAATTTTTACTATAAAATTAGGATATAATTGATACACTGAAAAGCGATTGCTCCACTTTAAGCTTCTTTGGCTTCAACATCACATATTACTTGAGAGTTGCGATTTTCCATTACAAATTAAGTTTTTTTTATCACCACAATAAGTCAGTGTTCCAGTACTCCTTATAGTACCTTGTCGGCACTGGTGGCGCAGTGCTGTAACCCAGCTACATGGGGACAAAGTGTTTGGGAGATTGTAGGCGATAGGTTGTACGCTCGGTCCTCTTAATACCGACATGGCGTCCGCTTGGTGGTTGCTATCGGCGTGGACACTACTAGAGAAGTCTGGGGTATCCATGTTGGGTGGTAATCATTGTGCGGATGTTGTGTGGGGGAGATAACTGAGTATCAGGCTTGTCAATTAGCTGAAAATCAGACCAGTACTACGTGGTTCGGATTCCACGTAAAGCTGTAGGTCCCTTAGTTGCCCTGGCTGTTGGGCTATTAATAAATTGCCCTTTCTGAGGAACAGTTGAACTTAGTTAGTAACCAGACTACACTCATCCACACTCCTCCTACACTCATAAAGCCATTCATATTCGCCTTAAAATACGCACAACGTTGTGTCGGCGGCTCATATGTAAGAATGTAAGAATTAAGATTTTGTATTGGGCTTTTACAGTGTAATGTCCTTAAAATAATTGTAAATTCTTATGGGTTTTTCTGCTAGGTATACATATCTCTGGTTAAATACAGTTTTTGTAGGGGTTAACATAACCAAAATCACTATCATATAAGGTTTAGTTTTGTTTTATAAATAGTTGTAATGCAAATTTTAAAAACTGAATCTAGATGTGTTGTTTATTGTTGTATTTATTTCTTAATTGTGTAATTTAATAAACATAAACTCCCTTAAACCTAGCAGTATAATGCTGAACGGTTTCCTCAGAGTGAACTGGAATGTACTTTGATGTATACTGCAATTTGTACTAGTAAATGTTGTATTTTGGCCAAACTAGCAAACATAAATACGGTAAATTCTTCAAATATATGAGATTAAATTTCCTCTCCTCTGTATAAAACTTGCTCGCAAAGTGGTTTGGTAAAGCCGTACTTCAAATAAAAACTATTTTCATAAACCAGTAACCGCTTCGGTAAATTTCTAAGTTAATACAAATCATGAAAGGGATTTCCTGTTCACTACTACATATATATTACCATATATTTATTTAAATATGTAATTTAATGTCGTACGTATTATTATAATAATGTCTTATTTGTTATATAACGACCAGCTAATTATAATACGTCATTATTAAATTAATTTATAATGGCTATATTCATTTATTTAGTTTGTAACCTAGCTATTGGAAAATAAAAACATAAATAAGACTCCCACGATGGTTCAAAAAGATATTTATTCGTATGAAATTAATGTTACTCATTGTTATTTAGTGCAGTTAAAGAAAACATTATTCATTAATAAATAAACATATTCTATTACAAAAATTGTTTTTATTAGTTTTTCAAGTGAGATATTCATTATTATTCACTTAATAAGCGTTATAAGTGTAAAAATTATTAATTATTACACTGCTAATGGATCTATTCATAAAGTATCGATGGTGCTAAATTTGCTGCTGCAGTTATACTTTAAATAAATTGTTTGTTAAAAAGACGATCAATAATTGCTACCAAAAGGCATATTTAAATATTAATTATATCTCAATTTCACTATTAATATAAACATTGGTTCTTTTAATCAAATATTTCTCAAACTATTAATGATTATTTTAATCATCATTATAACTAACTATATTGATAGCGATATGAAAAATAGTATTTTAATGATTTTTTGTTGTTACTAAGAAGTATTATATACTATATTTAGTGTGATGCACTATTTCAGTTTTTTTTTTTAACTAAGAAAATAAATAACGAAAATGGTTTTCAGCCAGATAGACTGTCTGAATGTGCATTTTATTATTATGCTATTGGAATGAAAGCGATTAAGAGGTGTTGGCTTTAATTAAAATTGGTTGATGAAGAAACATTATACAAAATAGTTTAACAAAATATAAATTAAATTAAACAAGTAAACAAAAACAAGCTGTCTTAAACAAACTATCATTATATAAAACAATACAAACAGCATTTAAGAGGTAAAATTTCCATTTAAGTTTCTCAAGAGAGTTGTTTTCAGTACACTGAGGACATTTCACTTTTAAATACAACTTTTTTCAACCAGCAAAGTTACGTAATATTTGTTATTTACTTTCCATGCAATCAAACAGGACATTGTTTATTATATTATAAGTATAATTTACTACCGACATTTTCTAATACTACCGTTCAGGACTTATTACAACTATGAAACCATTATATTACCAATGAAATTGGCTTTATTCAGCATAGTTATCTTAATATTTTGCATGATTTTTTATTGCCAAAAATTTTATAAAACCTGAAAAATGGATTCATTTTATTATTGAATCTGCAGCCTCACCAACTGACTGAGCAGATAGAACTATTGGAAATACAAATGGTGATTGACAATTATGAATCATGTAATCGTTGCAAATTTCCCCCTGCGCTCTTTTTTTGAAGGGATTAGTTCGCATACATAGATGCGTGAAGCAGGACTTAAATGGCTTGATGGATTGGATTTAGCTTGTGACAGACGTTCACATGATATTTTTAATTAATATCACATGACTTTTGGTCTTTTTTCCTGTACATATCAAAGGTGTAATTTATTTTTTATCCTGGGCTCTGATCATTTTTTATAATAACATTTTTAGTTTTCAAATTATCGTTGTTGGTTTTTTCAAATTGGTGGTCTTAAAACACTAATTACTTTATGGGCAAAATCACACTGAACAGCTCGTAATCTACCCTTATTTAACCATTATACACGTTTACTATCACCACTGCACGTATGGGTGGGTGGTTTGGTGTATGTATATAGGTGGGCGAGTAGGTGATTCATGTCTACTGTAAGTGGATGGATGGGTGGACCATCACCACTGTACTTGATCTAGTGGTGATGGTGACATTTTTATCCAGCTATCGCCATTTATATATGTGTACTTTACATCCCCAAAAATCACATCTCAGTGTACAAATGAACTTGAAACCCTTGTGTTTACGTTTGTTATACAATAAATGTAATAAATTGGTTATAAATATGCAAGAAACCTAGAAAATCTATGTAAGTGAAGTAAAAAATTAAACAGCAATAAAAACGAAAAATTCAAATTTTTATAGAATAGCATATTACTAACTTTCAAACAATATATACGCATTTTTGTTTTAATGGATGTTTAAAAAGTCGTTGTTTGACAATTTATTGGTATTGTACAAATATTTGACACGTGACAGCATCTCCGTCCAATGAAAAGGGAGCACTCAGTTAGAAATATTGAAGGGATCGAAGGGTATTGGAAGCCCACTCAGAAATTGAACAGTTCTTAGAGATAAGTGCAAAGCTTTTCTGTAAGGGATTCGATATTTTTCATTTCTATACTATAAACTATTACCCTCAGTGAAATCTTACTATGCTTTATATTTATTATATTTTATTATAATTTAAGTAATTAAATAGTGGAAAGCCTACAAAAAAATTTTTAGTGCTTCCTTGGTAATATGTTTCACAAAACATCAAATTAATTACCAAAAAACGACTGAACAAAAACTTCTAATAATTGTTTTCCTTGATATCCTATCATAACAATTATAATTTAAGAAATAACAATGTTAATTGCTCCGTATAAAAGCAATTACTTGTTATTTATGATTTTCCTTATGAAAATCTGTAAACTCGTAGTTACTTATAATTTTCCTTCTTGCCCTTCTGCTAGGTAAGTTTGTCTTGTTACCTAATAAAGATAAAATAAATGGGATAACCTAATAAAATTAAAAAAAATCTATAAGTCTAAACTAGGTATCGTTGTATTATAAAAATTAATTAAAGTTTTTTACGTTTTCGTACACAAAAAGCTAAATGCTCTTTTGATACTGGAGCGGTCACATAAATGCTCTTTTGATACTGGAGTGGTCACATAAATGCTCTTTTGATACTGGAGCTGTCCCATATATGCTCTTTTGATACTGGAGTGGTCACATAAATGCTATTTTGATACTGGAGATGTCACATAAATGCACTTTTGATACTGGAGCGGTCACATATATGCTCTTTTGATACTGGAGTGGTCACATAAATGCTATTTTGATACTGAAGCGGTCACATAAATGCACTTTTTTCAGTTATTCGCAATTTACTCTAAATTGAAAGTTATTGCTACAGTTTCATACTTCATTTCCTCATTATTGTATACATAAATCATATTGAAAAAATATAATAATTTCAATTTACTTTCATTCATTATCAATCCTTTGGTACGTTTGCGTTACTTCTCATTGGTTGTCTGGTACCTACAAACACTGTTGGTTAGTGTTTGTAGTTAATTCAGTTTTTATGATTTTCAAAGTAAATTATATTTTATTTTATATAAACTGAAGCCATTTATAATATTTACATCACTAACATGAACATTTTTATTTTGTGTATTGTTTACATACAAGTGAACATCACACAACCCAAATTTATTTTACCACGTTTTAAGTCAATGATGGCACAAAAAAATAAAGTATTTTAGAAGGCGCGTTTAAAATGACATTACATTGAACATTTTGGTCAAAACGGATAAAGGTCTCACTCTCTTACCAATCATCGTAAATGATGCAATCTATATTCAGTACAGTTTCTCACCAACGGTCGACTTTTAATCTTATATGAATAATAAAGTGTTCAAATATACATTGAAATAATGATTTAAAGCATGTAACTATAATAAACATAAATGTATTAATCTAAGGGGATTATCTACGATTCTTAGAAATATCATTTAATCATCGCAAACAGAATAAATATTGTTAACATTCACGTAATTATAACTGAAGATATTTTTATTGAAACCCACATTTATTTCACCGTGCTAAAAGTTAATTAGTTACGTTGGAAAAACAGAGAGGTCACCATTTCCTACAAATATAAACTGAAGAAGAAGAACAACAAAAGCCCTTTACTTACAGGACACGATTGTGATATTTTATATTACAAAATAACTTTGCCAAAAAAAAATAGTAATAATTGATACAGTCAATTCGTTAATATCGATGAAGTATCAACACAGACTCTTTCAATGCCTGAGCTATAAATGATGTGAGATAACTTATTTATGCCAATAATCTGGAAATATTTTACTTTTGGGTGTAAATGTAACTTATTTTTTATCTTATGAAACATTATTAAAGATAATATAAAGGATAAAGATGCAACAAGTCTGTACTATCAGTTATAAAACATATTTATATCCAATTATTTCGCTCGTTAGTGTAATTGGCCGGCTGCAGACTGTTAATAAAGCCCTTTCCTTAGACAGAACATCTCGTTAAAAGTACTAAGGAAAAGAAATTCACATTTTTATAAAAGCTATGCAAATAACACTTTAGGCTATTTATACTTTTAGTTCTATTTAGCCAATCGAAACTAATTTAATTTGAACTCACTTCCAACACTCATTTACGTACCATCAAACGTATTTTGGTTTTAATCCACAAAATATAATTGAGCAGTTTTTCTTCAATTAATTAAATTTAATCTATAAAAACGCGCTAATCAAAGGTGATTCTTTGTAGCCACTGACAAATATCCAGCCATGATCAAATTATTAAGACGTAATGATTAATAGAAGTACAGTTAATTGTGAAAAATGTGTAGCCTAATTAAGAAGAACAAATACTTTTCAGCAGTCTACGATCAACTGTAGACCGAGAGGACTTTGTACCTAGGTTAGAAATAGCACTGCCTTAACTGTTAGTTTTTATAAGTAGTATCCACCATGTACTGTACTGGTAACCTTAATCTGTCTTTATAAGTTTCCCGCACAGATCAATAGTCTATAGAGAATGGGCATAGTAATGTTAAAAAGGATATTGGCCTATACTTAACAAAAAAAATAATTAAAACAATTTCAATTTTTTTCTTCTACGAAGAGACCGATTTTTTCCTTGACTCCCTACTGTTTTCATAAATTTTCATCTATGGTGGGAACTTATTCAAAAACAGTTGCGGTGAACCTGTACTGAAGATTTACATATACTTCCAATCCAAGAAGAACTCGAACCTGTGTTATCTCTAGCTTTTAGGTTCAGTGCTGATACTTGAGACTGCCAGGCCGTCTCCTTAGCAAGCACGGCGCTTGAGCCGTGAAATGGCTACAGCCGTGTATTGCGGGCATTGCAGTCACTACTAAGTAGTACGGCGTTATTGCTGTATCATTCATTTGAAATATTTGATAAATAACTAATCTTTAATGGAATAAAAAAAAATACAAGTACCCCAAAACGTAGGTATGTGAAAACAATGACTCATAAAAAAGTGATTTATTAGGTAATGCATAACAATTGGCAAAGTGAGCATTAATTAATTGTAGATTGACTGTAACTTTATAGGATGGTAATTGCATATGATCCAACAATGGCATTATTATAACTAACGGCTGGCAATGGTATTAGTGGGCTACTAGCCAACTTATAGCAAATAGGCCTAGACAAACCTGTATTGCGTGACACCTTTGGCTTTGTGTAACTGGTATATGGTTGGGTATATAAAAAGGAACAGGGTATTAACATTTCTTAAATTATATTTACTATACGAAACCACTATAAAATATTGTGTATTCCTCATAAAACATTGAGTTGACCACCATATTGGAAAATAATGGTCATTTAGCAAAGTTTTACCAACATATTTTTCATCCTCTCAAATAAACAAGGGAATGTTCCTCATATAAATGTTGTTGTCAGGTTTATATTTACAAGTTCCCAATGGTGGCATGAAAAAAAACATCCTATACAGGGTGTTACAAAATGCGTTTTTTCAGATTCTATGTGTGATTCTAATTTAAAAGTTTTTTTTCACTTTCCGCTTTTTAGCAGCTAGACGCCATTTTGTTTTTTCATAATACAATTTATATCTATGTTGTTATCTTTATGATTTTTACAAAACTCGGTAAATAGATTTATGTTAGAAGGTTGAATTTAATTTAAAAAGTATTTTTAAATTATCTTTATTATTTTCAAAATAACGGTTATTTTATTTTAACAAATATCTAAAAAAACACTTTTTCTATAAAGACATTGATATATTTGTTGTTATCTTTACGATTATTACAAAACTCGGCGAATAGGTTTATGTTATAGGGTAGTATTTAACAAAAAGATTTTAAAATTATCTTTATTATTTTCAAAATAACGTTTATTTTATTTTTATTTTAACAAATATCTGAAAAAACACTTATTTTATAAAATTTGTGTAAGATACAACAAAGTTTTTAAACAGCTTTCCTTATCCAATGATACCTAATTTGTAAAAATCACTTAAGAAATAAATATTTTATGAATTAAATTTAATTCGCATGAAAATTAAATGGCTACTAATTTGGTAGTATTTTAACAGTGTGTGAATTAAAATTAATTCATAAATAGTTATTTCTTAAGCGATTTTTACAAATTAGGTATCATTGGATAAGGAAAGCTGTTTAAAAACTTTTTTGTATCTTACACAAGTTTTAAAAAATAAGTGTTTTTTTAGATATTTGTTAAAATAAAAAAACCGTTATTTTGAAAATAATAAAGATAATTTAAACACATATTTTATTAAATACTACCCTATAACATAAACCTATTTACCGAGTTTTGTAAAAATCGTAAAGATAACAACAAATATATCAATGTCTTTATAGAAAAAACAAAATGGTTATTCCGCTAAACAAAGCGGAAATTGAAAAAATTGTATTCTTCATTTCTAGCTTAGAATCACACGTAGAATCTGGAATTGCACACCCAGCCCAACCTTTTTGTAACACCCTGTATATATATCGTATAGCTTACAAAAGAGCTTAGGGAGTGACATGAATTTATTGCATGAATAAGCTTTTAGGCTACGAACAGCTTTCTAGGATATGTGACACTTGTGAGCTGCACTCTGTCTAAATCACTGGTCTTTGTCCTGACCACATCGTAAAACGTTTGTAAGTATATCTTATGTTTTATACAATCCATTTCATTAAAATATGTGTCAGTGCGTTTTATTACTTTTTAACTTCAACTAAGCTAACTGGTGTAAATTTATTATGTATGATATTTAGTACGAAAGGGTATGCTTATAATTATATTTATAAATGAATTTGGAATTTTAAAATTTAATTGTTATGTAAATATCAAAATCACTTCAGAACAAGAAAGTTAATCAAGTTTAATAGAATGAATAATATAAATTGATTTTACTTTAAAAAATGTGTTTTTAATATTCTTATATAATAAATTTGTTTATTTAAAAATACGATTAGATTAGTTTTTATGAAGAAATAAACTTTTTATGTAAAATTATTTCTAATATCCAAATATACAATCTAAACAGATCATTTTATAGTACATATCAATATTAAAAATAAAGTCCAGTATTATATTGTGCAAATTATCATAATCCAAGATTAAGTAATCTGAAACGACATTTCTACGAAGTTCCCGGTAGTTAACCGGAACTGAACCCCAATATCAAAGGGAGTCACGTTTGATAAATAGCAGTTTCTAACAAACTTTGAAAGACATTAGCTGGCGTCCTCAAACTCCCCTTTATTTTAATGCATTTCTAAATATAGTCAATGTTAATTCTTAATAAAAAATATAAAAAACACGTACACTTTTTACAGTCTCACTAATGTTTTAAATTATTATAAAATAAACAAGACTTTCCTTTTGATTATAATTAAGATAATATTGTATATTCCATTCTTTGAGACTTACTTTTATCCCAAATGTGAGTTTTCAAGGCACTGGAGAATGGTGAGAACTTATTAAGTATGCCAAGATCTCTAAATATTTGTAAAACACTCACGAGTGTGTGGACTGCTCTGAGTGTTCCAACTGTGGTTAACATCCATATTTGTAAAACACTCACGAGTGTGTGGACTGCTCTGAGTGTTCCAACTGTGGTTAACATCCATATTTGTAAAACACTCACGAGTGTGTGGACTGCTCTGAGTGTTCCAACTGTGGTTAACATCCATATTTGTAAAACACTCACGAGTGTGTGGACTGCTCTGAGTGTTCCAACTGTGGTTAACATCCATATTTGTAAAACACTCACGAGTGTGTGGACTGAACTGAGTGTTCCAACTGTGGTTAACATCCATATTTGTAAAACACTCACGAGTGTGTGGACTGCTCTGAGTGTTCCAACTGTGGTTAACATCCATATTTGTAAAACACTCACGAGTGTGTGGACTGCTCTGAGTGTTCCAACTGTGGTTAACATCCATATTTGTAAAACACTCACGAGTGTGTGGACTGCTCTGAGTGTTCCAACTGTGGTTAACATCCATATTTGTAAAACACTCACGAGTGTGTGGACTGCTCTGAGTGTTCCAACTGTGGTTAACATCCATATTTGTAAAACACTCACGAGTGTGTGGACTGCTCTGAGTGTTCCAACTGTGGTTAACATCCATATTTGCATAATCCTTAGTATGAGCATAAAATAAGCACACACTTACCTCGTCAGTCAAATCTCTTTCGTTCTGTTTAAAGAATATTTTGGGCATCAAGTCCCATTATTAAAAAAAACACATTCTTTCGTTTTTTTTTTTTTTTTTTTTTTTTTTTTTTGAATTAAAATTTACAGGCTGTTTATAACTAAATAAAACATTGAAATAAAAAAAAACATGGTCCTTGATGCCAAAAACTGTTAATGAAAAATTCAATAAAAATTAATTATGTTATGTAATTATGTTATGCCATTTCCCAATCCTTGGGTTGACTATGAATAATATACACGCACAAAACGCACTAAACATATTTATATTATTATATTTAACATCCGATAAAACCAAACTCGTTTTAGAACTGTTTACTTTTTATTATTAATTGATTTAGCATTATTTTATTTGACTACTATTTTTCGGAATTTGGTTCTAGGCATACAAAGCTGTATAATACCACTTAGCTTACAACTTCAGTTTTTTTATTGAGATTATCATTTTAAACGTCATTATCAATAATAGCTTCAAAATAATACTAACAGATAAAGAGGAAAAAAGATCACAGTACACCTTAAACGACGTACAACTATCATCTCTCCAACAATGTTTCAGATGAAACCCACAATACACAGTTAAGCACAGAGGAGGTTTAACATTCAATCCTTTACTAGGTTAAGGGTGGATAAACAAGGGTGCTGCCACAACAAATACCACTAGACTCTGTAATAAGTGCTTGTGTAGGTGTTTATCGAAGGATCATCCCCCTCCCCCCTCCACTTTAAGGATATTGTCGATGCAACAGTCACACAAACAATATTATTTCCATTGCAGATTGTGTGTTACTATCTTATATTGTTAAATAATAATTGGAACGGGTTTACTGGAATTTTTAAGGGAAGTTAGCTTTAGTATCGGAGGGACCCACTAAGAAAGGATTTATTTAAAATCTATTCCTAAGGGGTACAAACAGCCCCTCAAGACAAATATTGGGTTGATTTTAGTAAATTAATAACAGTTGTTTTGTAAATATATAAACATGTTTATTTTGTATATTTTACATTACCCTATTGATGCATTAGAGTTTAATTTTCACCTGTTGAAAAAAAAAACAAATTAAATAAACACGCTTGAAATAGGCTAAGTAATACCCTCGTATACAACGCAAGTAGTGTGAGTGAAATGCTGTCAATAAATTTAACATTATGATTTTACGTTATACAGATAATCTACTTTTATTTACAGTCAAAGTCAGATACCAAGGCCAAAGATCGAGGTGTATCAAGCGTAGCAAGAGTCGTGGTTGGCACGCGAAGTGTGCAGGGGTGTCCCTTGTCATCATCGTATATTTTGATAAGTTACAAACCTAACTTTTGGAAGCAAATACTTTGCAATTTCCTTCGCAATACAGTGTTGTGTAACATATTTGTTGTTAGACAAAGAGGCGGTCAGTTGCTTGGCCTTAGTTTCACTAAGTTAGCCGTGTCTCGTAAGCGGCTTTAGTAATAGGGACTTTTTCGAAGCTAAACTGTACATTTAGTATCGTGATATCCAATAACATAGATATGCAATAAGAAATAATTTTTATATAATGCAATAAGTATATATTTTTATAGTTTAAAGTTGTGATTTAAAAACCCACATGTACTTTTATGGCTTGTAAATCCAGCTACCAAACTAATAAAATTTTTAAAAAGAACCTTTAAAATCTAAAATACAAGTAATTATGTCGTAATGTTAAAATATCACCTACCAGAGAGCCAAATCTAGGAGTAACCATTCAAGGATTAGCTGGTTTTCTCTGATTGAATGAATCCCCCCCTGAAAAGAACGCAGTCCACACCCAATCGATAGTTTTTACTTAACGGCATGCGTGTGTGAGAGGTTGATATACAACTATCGGCGGTTACCTCATTGCAACCCCTCTACCATGGCTTCCAGTGCTGGTAAAGAGCTCCTCCGGATAAAGGCGCACGAAGGCATTTCTAAGAGAATGCAATAAGTTGTTTTACTTCATATAACTCTATATAAATACCAAATAGAGCAAGAAAAGGCTCATAATAAAGTAGTTTCGATTAAAATTGGTAAAAGTGCATCCAATTTAAAAAACAAAGCCTTATTTTATTTCCTTTAGTGTCTTTGTTGGAATATTTTATATTTATATTTGTTGTATATATAGGATCAAAGTTCCGTTATAAAAAAAATCCATCCAATACATTATTAATGTAATTTTAAATATATATTATTTTTAAGGCATTTTTATTTAAGTACCTCTCTACAAAAGGACAAAATGTTCACACTATAAAAATTAAATTGAAAAATAAATACTAAGGTAGATTAGATCCATTTGGCAGTATTTACAAGCTAAATGTCTTTATTCAAATACATGCATGAAGGTTTATGATCTTACCAAAGTTATAAGAATTTTTCAGAACTTTTTGCTGTTGCATAATATCGTTCTAATGTTGTATAAATAAACACTAAAAAAGGAATTACGTAGGACAAGATGAAATGAGCATTACAACTTTGTCTCACTTATCCACGCTTTTAACGCCTTTCAAAAAGCCTCTTCGAAAAAAATTCCGAGTAAACACGCTAAAGTAATACATGCAATTATGTGACATAAAGACTGCTCGGGTTATTGTACGTAGGATTTGGATTGAAACAGTGGTTTTAAAATGTTTTTAGTCAAACTCCTCTTTAAATAACGATTTTAATTGTTTTTATTTTACAAAATTGGTAACATGTGATTTATAAACGTAATCTTTTATAAATATTAATTTCAATAAAATACTCACACAGTTATAACATCTTGAATTGTTATAAATTTATATCAGGATAAACTGCTTTTCGTCATACGCCATTTATTGCTGTTTAAAGTGACTGATATTTATAGAATTTGTAGTTTTTACAAATTCCATTTTATCTTTAAAACGTTTTTTTTTTCGGATCCAAAACCATTTGTAAAAGGTGGCAAATTAATTTTAAAAAGTTCATAATAAATTGTATTTTAATTGGTATTGGGTTTAAAGAAAGGCCTTAAGTAATGTAAAAGTTTAATGTTTTAGTAACAGCAAGCACTGCTTTCAATAAAAGACAGTAACACTTTTACATTTGTACACATCTTTTTTACTAACACTTAAATGTCTTGATAAGTCTTAAATAATATCGAATATTTTTTTAATCTTGCCTATTTAAATACCACATGTTGTAAATAAAGTTTTATAATTTTCAGTCGTATTAAACAACCATAAAAATTAACCTTTGGTAGCGAAAAGCATTCTGGTCAAAATATATCACGATTTACATCCTTTAGAGTATTTAATTTAAATTTATATTGAAAAACTACGTTTTATCATTTACATGTAACTAGTTTCCTAAAAAAAACATTTAACAATTAGTTATTCTAAGAGGATATAGAATAGACAAAAATTATAAAAATATTTAGACGTATGACAGATATGTCAACAGTTCAAAATGAGGTGAAGGAGTTTTATTTTCTCACGACGTTTTGAAATAAATATATCATCTTCAGGTGAATACAAGAAACATTTTGATAACTTTAAAAAACTGAACTAAAAAAATATAAATACAAAATTAAAATGTAGAAAATTCAAAGAACAACCATTACAGTGCAGTTAGGTTGATAAATAAATATTAAATATTGACAGGTACTGTATGTCTAAATATTTTAAATATTAATAGTCAGGAGCTATATATTATGGATTCTTATAAATCTTATAACACTTTATTCAAAAAATACATTGCTGAATAACGAAATAAAACTTAATGACTAAGTGCCAAAAAGCCTGTATTTATTTATTGCTCATTTTCAACTTTATAAAGCGCAAACATTTTAAAAGAATAATTATTCGACAAATTAACTCTTTGATGTAGTAAACATTTCATAAAGTGTAGTCTGAAAAAAAATTATGAACTTTACTGTTCTACAGTGTTGTTATTTACAAGCTAATAATAAACGCTGCTACTATATTATATATAAATAATATATTAATTTATATTATTATAAATGGTATTTTATTATTTATTATGCTAATAATAAAATACCATTTAAGTTCTAAGTTATATTATAAAAAATAATAATATTTTGTGGAGGTTTTTCTATTGCTGTATGACATCGTTTGAATGAATAAAATAAGTAATACATTTTAAATGAAAGTTTATTGCTAAAAAAGAATGCTCTTGATTACCCGTTGATGACCCAAAAGCTCCTTCTCGATCCAGATATTTGGAGCTAAGGAATTATCGGTCCAGTGATCTAACAAGCTTTCTTGTGTTCCGTCAGGATTCTCGATTGATCCTCACATTCGCTCAGCCCTTTCTGACGCAAATTAAAAGTTTCTTTCTTGTTGTTCACAGCATCGTGTAACAAAACTTTTTCTATAATCACGTCAAAACCATTTCGCGTTTACGCAACTAAATAACTAAACAGTTACGTACATTGATTACATGATAATGTGTTATACAATTGATTACGCAATACTGACTATAAAGGAACCATCAAAGTGACAGACATGCGACTGGTAGAGGACGAAGATGAGTCGTAGAAGTAGTGGTGAGGCCTTCTCAGGTCTCCATGGAGGTAAGGTTAGGTGACGTGAGTATTATATATTTAGTGCCATGAGTATAAATAACTATTTTTCACTGTGTTATTTTGAACTGTTATTTAAGATATTCTAAGCTAGTAATACATTTGGCATCAGTTTTGTAACGCTATTCTAGAACAGCAAAGTCGTCACTTGAACAAATAAAACCTCTTTTGAAACAAAAAAAACTTTTGAAAGAAAATTTCCTAGTTTTCGAAATTAATGTGATCTTCTTAAAATATCTAGTTTTTTAGAAGCAAACATGATACGTAATATAACAATGTCCTGAATATGGGTTTAATGTTATTGAGAACGTTATGACCGTTGTGTATACCGTTGTTTGGTCCTACACGGTACACACAACGGGTGCTACACTCCAGCGTATTATTTGTTTTTTAACAGTTTTACAGCTCTATGTAACATTTTATTGGTGAACTAACTGCTCCATGCGTATAAATTTGCTGTTAGAAAATCGGTTTGGATATTTTGTGACATTAGAAAAGTGAGAAGTGTAACTTTCATAACCTCCAACGTTTTGTAGGTTAAGATGTTGCAACAAATACTATTCCAGTCCACGCTCACATTGACGTTACTCTGGAGCGGCTCACTACTTGTACATCCTTCGGAAGAAGATTGTTATCAGTTGTAGTGGCATAGTCAGTACCGTACAGGTTTCTACTTCCGATGTTCACTAGTTCTAATCCTTCTGACTGCTCTTTACTTTTTTTTCTTCAGAGAGCTAATATAAACAAGAACTTAATATTTGTTCTGATTAAACTTAATTTTTATGCTGTTGACAGTTTTATTTATTTAATTAGGCTTGTTTATTATATATATTTTGTCTGTTACAATTTGTTTCTAGTACATATATTGTATTTATTATTTTATATATTGCTATTTAAAAGCACTACAGTGTAATTTAGTTTAGAAACAACAAAAAATGGCAAGGACACTATAGTGTATAATAATTATAAATTTCGTGAATGTTACACAATCAAGAGTAGAGATGTAGTATGGCGGTGTCTAGGGAAAGGCTGTAAAGCCTCCATTAAAACTAATAGTAAAAAGAAGGATATACAGTATACTATTCCAATAACTCTCATAGTGGCCGGTAACAATGAGAGGAATGACTCCATCTCCTCCACAAGATGGGAGAGGCTTTAAGCTCATGACTCCTCACCTACTACTAGTAATTCATCGGCCACTGCGAGATCACAATTTGCTCTTCCTATGGACACATCTCTTGCCCTGCAACAGACGGAAACTACACTGGAAGGATCCAACCTCCTAAAAGACCTTCTTGCTAAAATAACAAACTAAAGGAAGAGTTAGACAAGCTTCTTAATCAGATTAGTGTTATATTGGATCACTCGATAAGTTCCGATCAACGGCTTCTCCAGTATACGGAAAATTACTCTTCACCTCCGAACTCTATGACCTCCTCCACTCCTGTTACTCAGCTGGTTGCAGGGTAATCATTAATAAAACGACACAAACTAAGAACTCGTCTGGGCGCCCAGTTTACCACTTTAAGGAATTTTGTTCTAGATTTTATTTTAACTGCCGCTAAGAGTAGTAAATATCCTGACTCACTAACAAACTAGTAATGTATTTTCCTCCCCTCTCTCCCCCTTATAGCCCCCGCCTGCTCCATCCCGCAAATTCGACAGATGGGCATAACTCCCACATTTATAGTAAACACTAGCAAATAATTTTATATATATTATTAATCTACTTTTTTGCCAACGACCTCCTCAATTAATGTCTCTCCAAATAAAAGTGGTTGTTTTTAAACACAACAGACTCGGGTGACAAACATTTTTCTGTTTTTGAAAGTGTTTTAACCTCTTATCTGAATTCCTTCTGCCCAATAAAATAAATCAAGCCGAAACAAAGGCACACTTCATGTTCTTGGATCACGAAGGGAATACTAGTTTGAAGGGAAAAATTTATATTCTTTCTGAAATTTCAAAATCATAAAATAAACCAAAATTCAATTTGTACTATAAAAACTATTAAAATATCGATCGTAGAGTCATCAAAGCTGCCAAAGCGGATGAAATTTCAAAAAAACCTTCTCATCCAAAATTTTTTCCAAAAACCACTTGGAAATTCATAAATTCTCTAAAAAATGAACAAAAATCAGGAATTATCAATTTAAAAATGTCCGGGGAAGTAATTACTGACCCTACCATAATAGCCAACAAATTTAATGACTTCTATGCATCAGTTACATCGAATGAGCCAATTATGCGTCAAGCGTAATCCTCTATCGGTGCACGTTGTCCGTCCACCTCAATGGTCTTAACTACAACTTCAGAGGAGGAACTGGATCTAGTAATCCAGAGTCTTCCTTCTAAGAAAGCCAATGATGTACATTATCTGTCGACTTGGCTACTCAAAAATTCTACAAACATTTGTTGACTCCCTTAACACATTTAATTAACTTGCCTTTTTGAGGTATAAATTTGAGGGTATAAAATTGGTATTTTCAAGAAGGGAGATCCTAATTCCATCAACAACTTCAGGCCTGTTTCCATTCTTTTCAGATAAAGTTTTCTTAGTCCGCTTGAGTAAATTCTTAGAGAAACATAATCTCCTCTCGATCAATTTGGCTTTAGAGAGGGAAAATCCACTATAAATACAATTACGACTCTGATTGAGAGGGTCATTGATGACTTAGAGAATCGCAGACACACGTTGAGTGTGTTCCTCGATCTATCAAGGGCGTTTGACTGTGATAGCCAGAGCATCCAGTTAAAGAAATTGGAAACATACTGAGTTCGAGGAGTGCCACTCTCGTGGCTATTGAGTAAATACGAATTGTCGTATTTACATAAAAGGTCCCAGAAAGTCCAAGTTGATAGTCGAATGTCACAAATTAATCTACTTAAAGTTGGTGTCCCCCCAGGGATCAATGCTTAGCCCCATGCTTTTTTTATAAGCGTAAATTACACTTCATCGTCAGTTCGACATGGACAAATCGTCCAATACGCTGATGATACGATAATATGCTTCAGTGGACCAAATCAAACATTTATAGAACTAAATGCATGCACCCTACATTTGATTAACGTTAATCTTAGAACAAACCCCTCAAAATCAACTTTTATTAATTTCTGTTTACGTCCATCACGTTTGGAGTATAGTCCTAGGGTGGTTTTAGACGATTCAGAGGCCAAGGAAGTTCAATCAACCTTCCTGATTGTCTTGGAGTAGTCCCTGATCGGAGTTTAACATGGACTAATCACATAGATAGTGTGTGCTCCCGAGTATCCTCTGGCATTTATGTTCTGAAAACACTGGCTAAACTTTGCCCAACTGTTGTTGTTTGACGGCCTACTATGGTCTCATCTATTCTCACTTATCCTATCGAGTGGTGCTTTGGGGTAGATGTTCAAATACTGAATTTATTCGACTATTCAGATTGCAAAAAAAGGCAGTCAGAATCATCTGTAACGTACCAATGAGAAGCATGCAAACCCGCATTCAAAATACTGGAACTGTATTGACCCTGTTGTATATACATACTGGAGACTGACATACACAGTCATGCCACTAGAGATAGGGAAAACTACCATACTGGACAACATAGAACAGTGGTCTATGAACACCTTCTCTTACAGGTGTCCAATTGATCAACAGTTTACCATATGAATATAACAGTCTCGATATGCCAAAGGCATTAAGGCACGCTTAAAGAGGATTTTGATTTCTGTGGCCTTTTACAGTGTGGGAGAGTTCTTGGCACATCACTGGGGGACTAAATTAGATTACAAACACCGGCGAAGGAATGGCTTGGATAGTTGTATGAGAGAGCAGCGAGTGAGGGAAACACTTGTATCTTTAAATGAGGCTATTGTAAGAATGAATGTGTAGGTATTTAAGAATATTCTTTTTAATCTGTCGTTTGTCATACGTTTTGAAGTAAATGTTTTATGCAAATAAATATTATTATATTATTATTATTAAAAAACTGTGAGTTGAATATTTATTAAATGACTTGCTGGGTTATTTAATAATGAGAAGACTATAGAAATATACTGAAATGTGGGTTGGAATGAATGTGGGTGGATAAGTGTGGATGAATGGAAAATCAGTAATTTTCTGAGAAAAATTTATTAAAAGTTTAAAAATAAATGAACAGCTGAGGATATCTGCTGAATACTTATAACGTTATTTTATCTGGGGCCAGGGAAAACATCAGCATGATTCGCGTGCCAACCCCGACGCTCGCTGCGCTCGATACACCTCGGCCTTCGACCTCGGAATGTGGCTTTTGACTAAAAATAATGGTAGATTAACTGTATAACGTAAAATTACAATATTAAATTTATTCACCATATCTCACTCACACTACTTGCCTACCTATTTATTAGTATAAATAACAAATGGTATTACTTAGCCTATTTCAAACGTGTTCATTTCAATTGTTTTCGTTTAACAGCTGAAGATTAAACTCCCAGTATAATATTAAAAATGCATCACTAATATAATGTCAAACACACAAAATAAATATGTTTATTTATTTACAAAACCAGCCGTTATTAATTTACTAAAATCAACCCAATGTTATCCTCATGGAACGATCTTTTAGGGGGGGGGTTTCTACCCTTAGATGATATCTTTTTTTACTTTATCAAGATAAAAATACTTTAGTTGTCCTATTTAAGACCTAAAGAAACGGTGTATAAATGTCAGCTCTCTACATACATGGTAAGTTGGAGAATTAGTGTTGAGTCAGTCAGGGCTTTCCCTATCATATAGATTGAATCGGGAACTTTTTCATATAAAACTATTCAGACAGAAATATTAAATAAACATATTTAATTATTTTAAGATAAAAATTAACATTAAGCTCCATTCAGTGGCAAGAATATAGTAATAAATATTGTTACTAACTTAGTTAGTATACTTTTAACAACAATATTTGCTTACCCGAACAAATATCACTTAGTTCTTGTACAAAACCGTTATTATATTTATACTAGTGAATACAATAACTAACCAAATTAAATGGGAATTTAGCGTGCAATATTTTTATCTTTTTTTTAACACGTTCACCTGTAATGCGTAAAAAATTAAGGTTTTTTTTTCTCTTTTTAGGATGCATAGAAAATAGGCGTATTCGTTCATTGTGTTCGTTTCATCAATTACCAATCCAATGGGCTATTGATGCAGACTGTCTACTGACATGTCATTATCTATTATAATGAAAGACAGCTAAATTGTATAATTACTTAATCAAAATTATTGTTAAATTGCCCACTTATTGTAATGATGTGTCTGTACTGTAATACACGAACTACAGTAGACGAGGTAAATAGGTGACAATTGGCTGAACTAAATTTGATGTGTTACCCTTTATTTAAAACTACAATCTAATCTCTTGAGCTGACGTTGATAATTAAAGTGTATGATTTGTATTACAGTAGATTTTCGTGTATTATTTTCAACTAAATTTAAGTAAAACTAAACATTTCATGTTTAAAAATTATATAATTTTGTGAGTAATGACAATAAATATTGATACCAATTTTGAATATACCAACGAATACTTAATTTTAAAACATTACAATAATACGAAATGAAATACAATTTTTTTAGGCTCTATTGAAGCTGAAATCTCACTTTTAAGAAACCGAGTAATTCCTTATTTAGTAAAAAGGACTAATATGAATAAAAAAATAGTAGGTACAATCACATAAAATTAAATAAACATTAACTGTCTTGATATTACTGTGAATATTATATCTACATAATTTTGTGATATTTAGTTTTTTTTTTTTTTTATCGTGTTGTCTTGGTGGAGTTGGTATGAAATATTGTGTTAGTCCATCCACCCTCATGGTCATGTCATGGCCGGATATGGGGAAGTCACGTACTTGCTCACTAACATATTTTCCCCATTTCCGGTTTCGTGAGCAACCATCTGACAGCCATCTGTTCAAGAAATAACAATTAATTTCGGAAATGTAAATTAATTTACTATTTTTTTTCTACTCAACCACTTTTAACTTTGTATTGTAACGTTAGTAATGTTTTACGAGGGTATTATCGATGTTTGTTTACATATTTTTAATCACCAAATGTCGAAATGTTCAAAATAGTTACAATTTTAAAATTGTTTTATTGACGTTAAAGAAGCCTTTTAAGTAAAACCCAATAATGCATTACATACCTTGTATATTGTAATGTGATTTGTTTACTAAGTATAGTTTTGTATTTATGGTGTAATCCAAAAACATATTAATGCCGATAAATATTCCACAGTAGTACAGTTAGTGACTTTGAGATGAAATTTCTCAATTACCAATTATATGCCTTATAAATAAACAATAACCTCTAATGTGTTGAGTGTAGGCTGTGGGTTCATGTGCCCACAACATTTCCGGTGAGAGTAAAAAATTCAACCTTATCAGCTCTTTGGTATGTTGCTACTTTTAAAAATAAACTCCAAAAAGTGTTGCATACCTCAGCAGTCCTAGAAGTATTTTTTGTTTTAAAACACTGCAGTTTACGTTTAGAATGAAATTATCGTCCGTTAAAGATTTATCAGGATGCCATTTTCCTACCAATGATTTCCTAATAATATTTGGAGGGAAACAAATATTTCTTAAACATATTAGAAACCAACGTAAATACCGAAATGTGAAAAACGATCTGTCTAAAAACACTGTGATAAACATCTTTAATGTTACTAACAGCAATAAAAGTAGCAAAGTAATAAAAGATAATAAATATTAAAATATAATACTACCGCGAATTCCTGTCCATAAGAGGCCATTACTTTTAATTAACGTATAGTGAATTAATGTGGATTAATGTACTTAACCTGTTATGAGATAAAGGATTATGGAAAATGTAAAACGTTGAAAATCGTATATAAAAACCAAGTAACACAACTGATAACCCCACCCATCCTACACATACACCCCTCCCACCCACTTTCATATGCTCAACTTATGTCCATCACAAAACGTTAGTACACACTTAGAGACAACTATGACTACAACTGACACTCATAATAACAGGTGCTTTTTTATTTTAAAATGTATATCTTAATGGTTTCTTTACAGTGTTAATGCCATCAAATGTCGTATTTAAGGTGGTAACGTGTGTGTTGTTTATAAACATTCGTTTTAATACTTTAATAATAGATTGGTCGGTAACGTAGTTGGTTCAATCCCAGCTTCATGTGCTAAAGGTTCTCAGTTCGATCCCAATCAGAGTCAATACATTTTGAGAAGGATCAGCTGATAATCACCGGCTGTTCATTTATCATTGGGCTACTAATTAATGACACTTTCTAAGGAATAGTCGGCCTTAGTTTGTAACAATGACTACATTCGCTCATCACACTCATTCGAAATCCATATTCGCCCATATCTTGACGATCGGCGTCTTATGAATAAATAAATAAAAATAAAAATACTTGTAGAATAGTCAATTATTTTTTGTAATATATAAACTATTCTTAGATTATTTATTACTTTGAAAAGCGTGGTTTGCCTTACTTTGAAAAACCCTTTACTTGTTGATTACTCAAAAGAAGTTAAACAATTGAGTAAAAATGGTAATTATGAAGTACTAAATAGAATAAAACCTACACTTAACTACAGTAATATCACTATGTTAAAATACACTAAATAAAAGACAATATTGTTGATGAAAAGCTCCATTAGTGTATCAATAGTTTAAACAGATATTACAGTATTCATGCGAAGAAAAATATTTTAAAATAAGACGTCATACTATAGTCATGAGTAGTCATAACCTTGACCCAACAAACTACACTGGACTAGTATGGAAATATAGTTTTACATCAATCAATATATCACACATGTGAAGGAAAAATAGTTGGTTACTGTCTGTTTTAATAATTTAATTGCCAAGCGAATCATTTCATGGTTTAAATACCAATACATTGGTAGTAGTAAATAAACATAGTAAGTATTATATTCTCATTGGATAGAGCTAGGTGTCTATTATCAACCTGCATAATATTCACTAATATTGCGTCAAGTCACACTGACTTTCTCTTTCGTGTTCACACACCGGTCCTGAAAGTCTCATTTTCATCAGACTTATGAGATCATTTCTCATAGTAAATTACCGTGTTGTGGAGGCATGAGACGAGCTCCATATGTCACTTGTCTTATTACAAGCTCTGTGGTTTGTATGACGTATTGTATTCTTATACATTCTGTTATCCAGTTTTTAAAATTATTTTTAAAAATGCAAAAATGTTATGGTTATAATTTTCATCGAACGTTTGCCATCCTCAGACCAGAGGGGTCCACAAAAGATTATTCTATTGACGTTTACGTGGTTTTACGAAAATTATCACCATAATTTTTGTGCATTTTGTACTTATATTATAGTAAATTTTAGTTGCGCGATGTTAACTTGTTTCAGAACCAACACATATTATGCTACCTAAGAAACTATTTTTAAACATTTGTATCGAATTAACTATTTAGATTAATTGTAACTAATTCGATACAGTTAATTATATCGAAATTCAAAGATGAATTATTTATCTCTTAAGTATGTTTAGTTTGTGATATATTTAAGAGTACCGAATATCATATAGCAATATCAAATTGAACTTAATCAAATTGAAATATTTTTTGTTTTTTAAATCCATACAATATAACTAAAATCTTTAACTAATTCGCTGTCTCTCGTAGTTAAGGTGTTTATACAAGCAATGTTACAGAACGCTGTAGCTTAAGCTACGCGTTACTCCATTGCTGTAATTGCTCTGTGGCAAGTCCTTATTTTAATGTTTGTCTCAGAAAGTTTACTTTGCAAATAGTCTCCAAATTATTTAATTTTTTTTTAAGTTTTCTTACATATAAGGCAACTTACGAAACTAAGTGTGTTTTTTTTTTTTTTAATATATAAAACAAATTAAATAATCAAAAATAATGTACTCTAAACGTTTTGACTTACAACTAAATTCTTTAACTTACTTAAATGTAAAACTACAAAATAATTTCCTAAAAATAAGTATGTAGGTTTTACTATGAAATTTATTTAAAACGTACATGATAATCTGAGGTTGAAATTGAAGGGAATCAGCAATGCTGAACTTGTAGAGTTAGATCTATTGTTAGTCGTTATCCAGTGAAAGTTATTCTGATCCAATACTATTTGCTCAATCTAAATAAAGTAAATGAGACTAATATCAACTTTAAACTGACATCTAACTAAGGTAAAACATTTTTTTAGCCTCTGTTAAAGTGCTGTTACAATTTTATAAAACAATTCCAAGTAAAATCTAATTTTTATCACAGATAAAAAGAAACAGAGGTCGCTTCCTTGTGGCCACAGTGAACGCCTTAGTAGCAGTAATAAATAAATTAGAGATAATGTACATTTTTATACATCTGTAGTAGTAATAATTACTACGTTTATCCTAGAGGATTTGGGGGGAAGAAGGAAGTGACTGACAAGGTGTTAGCTCTTCCATCCCAATTTCAAACTGAAGCAATAACCACTCGATACACATTCAGAGCACGACAAAACCTCTGTTTCTTTCTTCTATGTGGTTTCATCTATATATCCATAGATCCTTACCACCGTGGCTGCACAATGGCTAAGGCTTTGAACTGCTGAGTCACGTGTGCTGAACATATGAGCTGGTGAGTGAAGTGACAAATAAATAAATGCATAAATATATTAATAAATCACAAAAGAAGAATAACTTTCTGTTAAAGAAAGAAGATTTAAACGTACACTAGTCTCAGTCAAGTTCTATCATGTGCAATAAATATCTACCAATCAACATAGCATATCGTTGATTGTCAGTTACCATTAATTAATTTTAAAAAAATCTTTATTCCAAAAGGCATGTTTTGTAGTAATAGTAATACAAAAATAAAGTGATCTCCTGTCATAAAGCTAGGTATATCTGGCTATTATTAACATCTTACGGGAGTTAGTATGATACAGTATTTGCTTTAGACTAATACGTTTTATACTTCTAAAATATTTTTGTTATAATTTATATATTTATGAAGATGTATACATAGGTCAACTCACTACCAGAGCAGATTCAAGAAATGGACATAAAAAGTTTCAAAGACCACATAAAGGGGTGTCTAGTAAATAGGCCTTCACTCCTGGAACTTGCTGAGGAACCACTTATAGCTCCTTTGCTAAATTGAGCTTGTTTTTATCCTCCGCCTCTTGTAATTATGTATATAGTAGTTTTAGTTTTGTGTTGACGCAATCTATCCGATGAGTTCGGTCAGCGATGAAGCCTACAAGTATACAAGTAAGTGTTGAAAGTATATTTTCTGTTTATACAAATTATTTTTGAAAATGTTGATAGATCTTCAAATTTGATTAACAATATCCATAGTCTACAGATTAAGTGTAACGTTATATGTAATAAGAAATAAATCTAATTGGTATGGATACCAGAAGCTGTATACCTATTGTCCACACAGAAATCAATCTATAGAACAAAATTTTGTTTAATATTTGTTTACGTCTAGTTACGTGTGATAGTTTATTGGTATATTTCAAATAATGGTTCTTTAACCAATAATTCAATGCCAATAATATTGATTTTGTATTAGCTGGTACCAAATGATATTTTGGATTCACCTTAATATTTCACTGTGCCATACTTAAGCCTACTTGGTCATATTTTGAGGGTTGTCCCGACTAGGAGATGGTGGTTTGACCAATGAGACCACAGAAGCCAAAGACAACTGGGGGAGGGGGGGTGTGAACTGACACAAGAGATAATTGGAGGGTTACCACAGCCATCAACATGTCTAGTCACCGTGGTGGTTGTTTTTTAGCAGCAATATGTATTTCCACGTGGAGTTACAATCTGAAAGGAATTTACCAACCAGAATTCTATTGGACGAGATAAAATAATAAGCTTGAATACTAAAATAAAATATGGAAATTATTGCAGCCAATAAGTTTTCATTATTAAGTCATAGATGACAAATTTTATAGCAACATACAAACTCTTCAGAAACTCGCCCATATAGTTAATAATATCATAGTAAATATATATCACATAGTAAGTAAATAGCTCATAATACATAAATAGTAGACAGTAAATAAATAGCATATAGTAAATAAATAGCACATAGTAAATAAAGAGCACATAGTAAATAAATAGCATATAGTAAATAAATACCATAAGGTAGTTAAATAGCACATAGTAAATAAATAACATATACAGTAATAAATAAATATCATATAGTAATCAAATAGCAAGTAGTAAATAAATAGCAAGTAGTAAAAAAATAGCAAGTAGTAAATAAATAGCAAGTAGTAAATAAATAGTAAGTAGTAAATAAATAGAAGTAGTAAATAAATAGCAAGTAGTAAATAAATAGTAAGTAGTAAATAAATAGTAAGTAGTAAATAAATAGCAAGTAGTAAATAAATAGTAAGTAGTAAATAAATAGAAGTAGTAAATAAATAGTAAGTAGTAAATAAATAGCAAGTAGTAAATAAATAGTAAGTAGTAAATAAATAGAAGTAGTAAATAAATAGCAAGTAGTAAATAAATAGCAAGTAGCAAATAAATAGAAGTAGTAAATAAATAGCAAGTAGTAAATAAATAGCAAGTAGTAAATAAATAGTAAGTAGTAAATAAATAGCAAGTAGTAAATAAATAGAAGTAGTAAATAAATAGTAAGTAGTAAATAAATAGCAAGTAGTAAATAAATAGCACACGGCTTAAATATTGTTCTGCATCAAGTATTGCTCATTGTTTGAATTGAAGTGCTTTTTTATCTCGAATAAAGTCACCAGCAATAAGAACGAAGTTAAGAACTAACTGTACAGTGCTACAACTAGTTCTCTTCGCCATTGAAACTAACTCTGAACAGGTAGTTTCCTAGAACCACGCTAGATAAACCGTGAATAAGCTTTCAACTGAAACAACACACATTAGAAGTTGAAGCCTTTGAAGGAGAACACATCACTTGGAGCTTCAGCGTACGTAATTTACATTTTAGTGCATAAAGCACACTGCAATAGAACAGAGACCTACTTGTTTATACCTTTCAGCAATGCGTCTTGTTTAATATTTCCGTTTAACTCACAGCTATTGTGGTCACCTTTTAAATTATACTTGTAATTTCAACCATAAATAACTATTAAACTTAAAAGTTGCACAAGCTTAACTATTTAGGACAGATGATCAACAATATTACATAAATTGTCTATTTATGAACTCAACCGTAAACCATTCACTATTCAAATTAATTCAAAGAAACCGTTCCTTTCTGTCCCCAAATAAATGTTGAGTAGTCATTGCGTTTACAATCAATTGAAATCCTTTTTTTATCTTTTGATATGTAAAAAAGATAATATTACTAAGCATTTGATTTAAATGTATTAGATATAATTTATTTTTGTAATTTTTGTTTTATTATAAAATCTGCTTTGATGACTATTAACAATATCAGTCATATTCAATAAGTCTAGTTAAATACCTTGAAGTCAGGAGCTTTGAGAAAGTAACAAAACAAAATTCAGTAGTATTTTGATAAAAGTTCAAATTTATAAGTGTTTGTATTCAACGTTAAGTGAAGGAGTGTTTAGTATTACATTAGTATTACAACCAATCCGAACCACGTAGTATCGGTCTGATTGTTAGCTACTTGACAAGCCTTATGCTCACTACTCTTCCCTGACTACTACCCAACACGGACACCCCACACTTCTCTAGTAGTGTCCACGTTGTCAGCAACCAAAGAGCGGACGCCATGTCACTATTAGGAGGACTGAGCAAAGACCCTATCGCCTACATTCTGCTCAACACTTTGTCCCTAAGTAACTGAGTTACAGCACTACGCCACCAGGCGTATCAATTATATAAAAAAACTAAGGATCTTGAATCAACCCACTATTTACGAGTATATTATAGGAGATTAAAGTGCAAGTATCGTTTGGTAATAAGGGACGAGAAATCAAGAGAAATATTAGAAAAAATAGAAGCATCTAATAATAAATCCAAAGTTATATGGAGAATAATAAATGAGAGGAGGCCTCCTAAAAGAAAGGATTATTCTGTTTGTAATTTAATGAACAGTAAAGGAGTGGTGATAAATAATCCCTTACAGATAGCGAGTGAACTTAATGAAGTTTTTGCCAGAGTCCACTAAGAAAGAACTGATTTAGGAAATAAAAGTGAACGGACCCAGGGGTCAGTTGTAGATTCAGCAAACCCATCACCAAGCTCTTCATTCTTTTTAAATCCTACTTCTGAAAAAGAAGTTCAAGAAGTCATTACTTCTTTAAAAAACAAGAGATCAGCAGGTGTAGATGAAATATCTGCACAAGTTTTAAAGTCAGTATCAACTATGCTTGCAGTCCCACTCTGTCACTTAATAAATTTTTCATTTTCTTCTGCTACTTTCCCAGATGCACTCAAACTTGCAATGGTAAGACCTATATTAAAAGCAGGAGATAAAACAGACAGTATAAACTACAGACCTATTTCAATTTTAACGGTTATATCTAAGGTTTTTGAGAAAGTTGTGTTAAGCCGGTTTCCTGGACTATGCAGTTTCCTGGACCAAAACAATATTATTTTTGAAAATCAGCACGGGTTTGTCAAGAATAAATCTACATCCAGTGCAATGTTTGCCTTTATCAACAATATAGTTAGTGACTTGGATAGAGAAAAATATTATGCGGGTCTGTTCTTTGATTTGAGTAGGGCTTTCGACACTATAAACCATGAACTGCTGCTTGGGAAAATGGAGGAGATAGTGATACGAGGCCTGGCCCTTGATTGGTTTAAATCTTACCTTGGTGGAAGGAGACAGTCTGTTCTGATCCCGTCGGCTGATGAGAGAGGGTATCTGCGACACTATATTTCGCCTGAGCTTCATGCACTGAATGGGGTGCCCCAGGGATCCATCCTTGGTCCTACTCTCTTTATTATATTTATAAACAACCTTCCAACAAGTACTCAATTTTCTAAGCCATGTCTGTATGCTGATGACACGTCCCTGTCGTTGTCTGGTTCTACGGTCTTGAAAAGCAAATATTCATTGAATCGAATAGTTTACTTCAGTGGTTTGACAATAATCTTCTTTTCCTAAATACACTGAAAACTCAATTTCTAAACTTCCAAATTACAGATAGGTCATCCTCAACATCCAGTTTTTTGTTAGATGATACTCCAATTTACTCCACTCAAAAAACAAAGTTCCTTGGTTTAATCTTGGATAATAAGCTGAATTTTCATTTACATATTAACCATGTTATGAATAAAATTCGCCCTTCGCACTTTGGCCAAATCATCAAATACAAATGTTCTTCTAACAGCCTATTATGGACTGATTTTCCCCCATCTTGTTTATGCATTGCCTATCTGGGGTTGTGAGAGTCAAAGAACCTTTACATTTTTCGTCTTCAAAAGAAGGCGTTAAGGGTAATATTTTCTATTGACAGACTTCAATCCTGTAGAGAAATATTTAAATCTTGCAACATTCTGACGTTTCCATCTATTTACATCTATGAAAGCCTATCATTTCTTAAACAAAATCTTTCAAAGTTCAGTAGTTCTCAAACACATAAATACGACCTCCGTCCTTCGCCCAACCTTCAAATACCAGCACATCGCACCGCTTTCTTCAGAAAACATCTCTTCTTTAATGCAATAGCAATTTTCAACAAACTCCCAAAAACCATTCAAACCGAGTCAAACCACTTGAGCTTTAAAAACAAACTAAAATCCTTTTTGATTAATAAGTGTTTTTACAGCGTCCGGGAGTTCATGACTGACGGTGCTCAAGATCTTTGAAACACATAACAAGAGTTTACATTGGAATTAAGTATTCATGATCATTTTCGAGTTATATATTATTATTATTATGTTGTTATTGTGTATATTTTAATAGTGAAAGGTGATATAATTATAGCACAAATGTTGACAAGACTAATGCATGTAACATGTTGATTTTGGTCAAATAAAAGAGTTATTGAGAGTTATTGAGTTATTATTGAGGGTCGTCTCATTTGTTATTTATATAATTGTTATTTTACGTTAAAATTTATATATCATTTCTATCAATGATTGATGACAGATATAAGTTTTGTGATTCCAATAACTATTTTTGGTAATATACTACTTTTGTATCCTTAAACAGACATGTAATTACATCAACTGCCTCTACAATGTTATTTAAAAGGCACTTTTAAAATGTTATGGTTAACAATGTAGAACGAGGTAATTAATAATCATAAAAAACCTCCATTATACTTTCGAAAACCCCTAATTTACTTTTATTTTGATTCGTTTTTTAGAGCCATCATTTAAATTGACCATGAAGAGGTTATTTGGATTTGGGTGAATGGCAACATTCTAGGTTAGCAGAGAGGTACAGACGTCTGCAACCTTACATACAATATGTTCATCAACCCAAACGTGTAACATCCCTAAAAATATGCAAGATGTCAGATAATATTTTTCAAAGATTAAATATTGCTGAATTTTAACATGTTTTAAATAATTAATGAAAAACATAACATTTTTGACTCAACATTACTTCACTTTAAATATAAAACTATATTATACAGGGTGAGTCTCTACTGACACCATTAAATTTACCTGTTTGTTGTACTCACAAAAAGGAACAAAAAAGTCCATATGAACCTGTGTCCGATTCTCAACCGTTTGGCTGTAAGGGCTCATATTGTGTGTTTTTAGAATTACTTGACATTATCTCACTGATAGAGCTACAAAAACAAAACACCTACCAGATTCTTATTAATACCATTGCAAAGATCGTTAAATTCTCTATAAATGTCAATTACTTTGCAAGCAAACGTAAATAAAAACTAGATTTCCTAGAGGAAGTTTATTAAACAAATATGCAACTTGTCTTTTTCTCCAATTGTTTAAGACGCCATATCAGCACATAAATGTAGTCTAATTTAATGTAAAGTTAAGTAGAAAACTTTTCTCACTAATAAGCTTGGAATAGATGTATAATTTAATTGGGCTGAATATCATGAAATCAAAGAAACCTAAAATATTTCATAAAACATGGTTTATTTGGTTTCAATTAACTACAAAACTCAACCTGTGCCTGTTTTTTGTTTTGTATGTAACTTCCATAATCAGCTGATTGGACTATTATTTTAAATCCGCTGTTACACTTTTATTATTATTCTGTACCTGATACCAGCTGTTGTAAATATTACCCCATTTTGAACAATAGTTACTCATAATAGTCTGTGAAAACACAAATCATCTTCTTTGGACAATTTGAAAATATTTATTTTTATACTTAAGCATAATTAGTTTAATATAAGTGATGGTATTAGCATTTGTTCTATTGTGGCATGGCGTCAAACGTTTGTTGTGAACTATGAATCCGTTTACTAATGTAGAATATGCTGATATACATTTTGTGTACGGGTTGTGTTCTGACAATGCAGCTGAAAATCGTAGAGAATACATTCGTTGATTTCCAGAGAGAAGAATTCCTGATGTAAGAACATTTGTAAGGGTTCATAATAGTCTGCGTGAAACTGATAGATTTCCTGTCAATGACCGTTCTGTTGGTAACATCATACAAGATGTTGGGTTAGAGGAAGCTGTACTTGCCCAAGTCGAAAGAGATCCACGAACAAGTACAAGAAGAATTGCTACTGAATGTAGAGTAAGCCAATCGTTTGTGTCGAGACTCTTGCGTAAAAATCAAATACACCCATACCACTTTACTCGTGTCCAGACAATTGAACCAGGAGACCCTCCTCTGAGACGTCAATTTTGTCAATAGGTTTTACAGCACGATAATGCAGATTTTCTTAAAACAATCTTGTGGACAGACGAATCTACATTTACACGAGATGGTGTTTTTAACTACCACAATGAACACTTCTATGACACTGAAAATCTACATCTTTGCTATGAATCATGGATCCAAACTAGGTTTAAGGTAAATGTGTGGGTTGGACTGATAGGGGACAAGCTGATAGGTCCCTACCTTGATCTCCCTACATCATTAACTGGAGTTCAATACCTTCAATTTCTAAATAATATCCTACCAGACCTTCTCGAAGACTTTGCCGTTGGAATTGCGTCGGCGCATTATTTACCAAGCAGATGGAGCACCAACACACTTCAACATCAACGTACGTGAACAATTAACAACAATATGTTAATGAATAAATTAACAACAACTTCTATATATGGATTGGGAGAGGTGGAACTATTGCTTAGCCACCACGGTCCCCTGACCTCAACCCTATTGATTACTACGTCTGGGGTTATTTGAAGCAAGAAGTGTACAGAATCCAGTACAAACAGCCGAAGAATTGAGACATCGAATCGTGAGGGCTGCTAGACGCCTTAGAAATGAAATCAATCTAAAGTCAAGTGCAAGGGAGTTGAAGAACCGAATCCGTACCTGCATAAGGAAAAATGGTGGACATATTGAACACTTATTAAAGTAGTTTTTGTTATAAAAAAAAGCATGGTTATCTAAATATTACACTTATTATGTTTTTTTCGAAAAGACTGACAATTTGTTTGTTAAGTGCAACCGAATAAACCATGTTTTATGAAATATTTTAGGTGTTATTTTTTATTATATGATATTCAACCCAATTAAATTATACATTTATTCCAAGCGTATTAGTGAGAAAAGTTTTCTACTTAACTTTACATTAAATTAGACTACATTTATGTGCTTATATGCTGTCTTGAACAATTGGAGAAAAAGACATGTTGCATATTTGTTTAATAAACTTCCTCTAGGAAATCTAGTTTTTATTTACGTTTGCTTGCAAAATAATTGATATTTATAGAGAATTTAACGATCTTTTCAATGGTATTAATAAGAATCTTGTAGGTGTTTTGTTTTTGTTTTTGTAGCTCAATCAGTGAGATAATGGCAAGTAATTTTAAAAACACACAATATGAGCCCTTACAGCCAAACGGTTGAGAATCGGACACAGGTTCATATGAACTTTTTTGTTCCTTTTTGTGAGTACAACAAACAGGTAAATTTAATGGTGTCAGTATAGACTCACCCTGTATATATAGTAAATATGTGGATAGTTTTTTCTTTCTGGGTCGGAACTGGTGGCGCAGTGCTGTAACCCAGCTACTTGGAGACATAGTGTTTGGGAGATTGTAGGCGATAGGTTCCATGCTCGGTTCTCTTAAAACTGACACGGCGTCCACTCAATGGTTGCCATCAACGTGGACACTACTAGAGAAGTCTATAGTGTCCGTATTGAATGGTAGTCAAGGTTTAGATGTTGTGTAGGGGAGAGAACTGAGTGTCAGACTTCAGACTTGTCAGTTAGCTGAAAATCAGACCAACGTTACGCGGTTCGGATTCCACGTAAAGCTGTAGGTCCCATAGTTGCCCTGGCTATTGGGCTATTAATAAATAGTCCTTTCTGAGCTAAGTCGAACTCAGATAGTAACAATGACTATCTTCATTTCATCTACACTTATTCACTCCTCATATTCGCCCATATCTCTACGATCGGCGTCTTAGAGATGAATAAACAATGAATCTTAAAAATATGTTTTTATACATTGTTTATTTGTCCCATGAATAGTATTGGAAAGAAATATTTGTTTATTAATTCGTTGCATAGAATACGGTAACTTTAAATATATCAGCTGTTTATATTTAATATAATTTTTATAAATATACATTGTTAGCATTCATAATGTTTATATTATGATTACTTAAATTGATGGATAGCTAATGTATTTAGTTTCATAATTATATAGAAAGCAATAAATTACTATTGTTTGTCAGCTCCATAGCAGATCTAACATAAGCGGCACGAAGAATGAGAATTGGGAATGCTGTCAGAGACTGTACATTATCACGTGACTGTGCGTGGGTTTGAATATGTCACTCATGCGCTGTCCACACGCCATTTAAAGTGGTATTATGTATACTAAATTACACTGTTTATCTTGAGTGACCTTTAAGTCTGCTTAATAAATCTAATTTCTCACGTGAGTAATTTGAAAACAAGTGCAAGGAAACTATACTTTTGCCAAAAGTCAAAACTAGGTTAACAGATTTTTCTATCAATTTCGAAACAATAATATGTTTTATTTTCTTGTCTGAAAACTAGCCAAGATCATTCCATGATGGCATACAAATATTAACGTAGCTGTTTTTCACTTACTTAATGCTAAACATTAAAATAAAATATGTAATGGATTTTCAAATAACATTGTATTAAACACGTGTGGCTCAAAGTAATTCAATATGACGTTTTATAATTTATTAAACCAGGGACAAAATCCTGTCAAATTTAATTACTAAGTGAAACGGCAGAGATGTAATTTGTAATTGGATCGGAAATGTGATGGTAATAAAATCATTTAAAGCTGATTTGTTGGTCAACTGGTAATTAGTTTTACTCCGCGCCTTTTCCCTTGGGAAATATTGTATATGAGACTGTTTACTTTTCAATACAATATAATTACTAAAATTTACATTGATAAATAGTTTACTATTGAAAACCATGGATATTTATCAGTTTATAAAGCTAGATATGTCTTCGGTTTGGAGGTATTACTTGGAATGTTTCATATCTTATCTACTTATGAAATTTCGTTACGAAATTACGATCCCACAGGCCTTTGAGCGTTGTGTAAATTGAACAGATTCATTGTATTTTCCCTCCACTTTGGGTCATCATGTTGCACTTCCTTTTGGTCATGTGTATCAATTTACATCTATTCAATTTGAATTGTTGTACTATTTACCCAGTCCCATACGTCCCCCAAATATAATGTATGAAATGCTTTATTAAGTAAACCTCTTAGCTGTTTTTAATACCCAGTTAAGTTACATTAAATGCATGTGAAATATTTCAGTCATGTATCTTAATTTAAATCTACTCCAAGGATGCTTAGTGATCAGTATTTTTGCATAGCATCAAGTTAATTCTGTAATTCGATCATTCAAGTTAAGTTATCATTACTGTACGTACATGGGTGGAAGGGTGAATGGTCACCGTCTCTGTGTGTATTGGTGGGCGACACACAACATTACTACATTTTCCAAAGCAATACATTCGCTTCAACCTCGTAAACACATTTTAAAAGAAGACTACTGAGCAAACGTACTCTTGCGTGGACAAAAGAAGACTACTGAGCAAACGTACTCTTGCGTAGACGAAAGAAGACTACTGAGCAAACGTACTCTTGCGTGGACAAAAGAAGACTACTGAGCAAACGTACTCTTGCGTAGACATAAGAAGACTACGGAGCAAACGTACTCTTGCGTAGACAAAAGAAGACTACTGAGCAAACGTACTCTTGCGTGGACATAAGAAGACTACGGAGCAAACGTACTCTTGCGTAGACAAAAGAAGACTACGGAGCAAACGTACCCTTCCGTAGACAAAAGAAGACTACTGAGCAAACGTACTCTTGCGTGGACATAAGAAGAATACGGAGCAAACGTACTCTTGCGTGGACATAAGAAGACTACGGAGCAAACGTACTCTTGCGTGGACAAAAGAAAACTACTGAGCAAACGTACTCTTGCGTAGACAAAAGAAGACTACTGAGAAAACGTACTCTTGCGTAGACAAAAGAAGACTATGAGCAAACGTACTCTTGCGTGGACATAAGAAGACTACGGAGCAAACGTACTCTTGTGTGGACATAAGAAGACTACGGAGCAAACGTACTCTTGCGTGGACAAAAGAAGACTACTGAGCAAATTTACAACTGCGTGGACAAAAAAAGTGGTCAGTAAAAATAATGTGAATATTTTCAAATACATAATGTAAGGAAACATTGTCGATACATGTAAACAACCGTTGGTTGAATGCTAGATGCCAATGGCGGTACCAAAGTGCATTGTTCACAGGTCAACAATGGCTAGTGCTGTCGTGTGTGCTGGACTAAATGAGGGCACGCTAGTACTACCCTTGTTAGATTTACTTAGGGAGACATCTGCCAATAGTTCACATCGTATGAAACTACACTTAAATGAAACAAGCAGATTATTAATATTGAAATATAATCCGTACAAGAGATTATTCACTGTAAATGTGCCCATATGGGAAAATGAAAACCATAGAACTCGTTTTACTTTCTTCCATATGCGTTAGCATTGAGAAAGTATTGTGATCGTCCAAAACATTTGGTCGGAATGTTTTTAGTTGGTCTAAAAATCCATTTTATCCTGAACCCAAAAAAGTGTTTTTTTCGAACAAACAATTTGATGTCTGTCCGTATGTTTGTCTGTGTGTATAGGCACCAGCTGAGGCAGTCACACACTACCGGTGCCTATGGTGTGTATAATCACATTTAAATTCTTATCTTATTAAAACAGAAAAAATACAAATATTTTCCTAATGTGGCATCACATTGTATAAGGCTGCAGTATGTGAAGTACAAGATACAAGATTGCCCAGTCAGCAGACGGTTGGGATTTCTGGTATTAACTCACAAATAACACACTGCTCTAATAAATTGTGAGTGAAGTTTTTATGAAATAAATAAAATGTTAGTCTATATATAAAACAACTAGAGAACAGATACTTATGGTTTTTTTTAACAATTATAGTACCCTAACAAATTCGATGTTTTAGAATGTTGTCAAAATAAATAATTTTAATATGGTTATTACAACAATTATTTCAATTCGCTGAAAACATTAATAATCAACCTTCCGTTCAATATTTTACATTTTTATCGCAATTTCTTCCACGGTTAGGTTAGGTTAGGTGAGTCCTTAGGGTTAAATGTCTAAAGAAGATACTTAAAGGGTAGACAGTATAAGTGTGAACCGATCCTTCGAAATGAATTGATATCCACTAGATTGGAAACATTCCAATACTGAAGACAGTCATTGGTAACACATTTGTAATTTGTGTTAAAAAATAAATTTCTAATTAATAACATGAGTTTACTATGCGCAAATGAGTTGGGTTAAATATGCCCAATTTATTTAATGATTTTATTTTTCTATGTTCATTCATTTTTGTTTTTTATTTATTTTTTATGTCCTTGTTTCTATTTTCAATTTTTGAATGACAATTTTTTAAGGTGGGCCCTTCGGCTCTATGTTCAGACCAGTGGCTCTATTAAGTTGCACAGCAAAAAGTACCAGCCCGAGCCGGAATCCGAACTGATGATTCTTAGTGCTCTTTTTGGCTTCAGTATAAGGCCTTCGACCTCTCGTCCGTTTCAACACCGATAGTTTAGTGTATTTTATTAAAATAAATAAAATGTCGCCCCAATCTTGCAACACGGCATATATGGGTTGACCTTTACGACCACTAGCCTAGTTGCTTTTATTTCAACCAACTAAATATAATTTTTGAACTCCACATAACGCAGTCCTGAATACTTCCTAAATGTCACAGGTAACCTTGAGAAATAGTGCACGTCGGAAGTTTTTTTATAATACTGGCTGTATAAAAAACCTGGAAATTCCATTATTATAATCATGGTAGGACAGAAAAAATCTTCTCGGGTAGTTGGAATATTAGGTCATTTTTATTTGATAATTTGAATAATAAGATTAATTGAATCAAGATTCAAAATATAACAGATTAATTGAGGATTTCAATAATCCAAATAGTAATTAATTACAGTGTAAATATTATTGTCATGTGTGACAAATATCACAGATCGTGAAATTAGGTAATCAGAATGATCAATAAGGTACTTATTTATTTGAAAGTGATTGGATCCAGGCTCGACTTTCTAATGAACCATTGAGCAAAAACTATCCTCGAATATTAAGTGTGCGAAGAAAACTACACCGTACACTGTATTCACAAACCTATTCAAATTCATAATTTGTAAAAAAAATTCTAGATTGTAAAATTGTTTGCATTTAAAACACACAAGACGAAGATCGGCACCAATGTCGGAGTGCTGTAACCCAGGTACTTGGGGAGATTGTACGCGATAGGTTCTTCACTCGCTTCTTTTAATTCTGACATAGCGTCCACTCAATGGTTACTATCGACATGGAGACTGATACTGTAGTCTGGAGTGCCTTCGTTGCGTGTAGTCAGTTCAATATAGGAAATATAACTGAGTATCAGGCCAATACTTCGTGGTTCGGATTCCACGTAAAGCTGTAGGTCCTTTAGATACCCTGGTTATTCAGCTATTAATAATAATTGTCTCTTTCTAAGGAATAATCGACCTAAGTGACAATGACTACACTTGTTAAAATAGTAATCTATTTTCAGTGAGCCTTCTTGTATGTTCAACACCTTTAAAGAAGTGTATTTTACAAAAGGAACTTAAACAATAAAATATATTATAACTTAATTTCAATTATGAAAATACAGTTAGTGTGTTTTTCAACTACTTCACTAGCTTGATAGCCTCGCTAGGAATCATGATTTTATTTTCAACTACCCACAATATACGAATACATGTAATGTAAAATAATTTGAACACAATTCAAATACACGTGGTGTAGACGACCTGTCAAAGGACAAAGTTACCCTCTATGACAGATGTCTTCATTTACATGATGTACATGTTCAGTTTGTTTACAAGACTGAATGTAATTTTCAACTAAAACATAATTATGCTTTTAGGTGTGTACTTTCAACTTTATGTGTGTTGCAATATGATATCTGAAGTGCGTCAGGTATTTAAAAAATAATATTAATATTGATCTTTAACAATATTATATTAAACATTTTAAGCACTGAAATATAAATTTTTTTAACTAAACCAAATGTAATTGCGTTTTTCTTGTTTCTCGATTTCCAAAAGACAATTCTACACTTGAGACTTAAAGGGCTCCCATTTCCCTGAACAATTATTGCTTCAGGGATGCTTGTAAATGTTTTTCCAATATTGCACTGTCCAGTGAAACTGGCACTAACACTAAAAATATCCTATGGCACAAGCTATTGTAGAAACTGATGTATCCTGTAGTATTTCTACCTATTTGTAGTGTATATAAGTATTGATATACCGTATACACACAAACTAAATAGATCTAAATGCGTTAAAACTGCTGTTCTTTCATGTTTCATAAATTACTACGATTAAACTTCAATAAATTGAATCGATGTAGTACAAATACAGTACTAATAAATTATTGTTAGCAGACTTGACTATCATATCACATTGAAAAATCTGTATTTGTACACTTGGTCTCTTTATAGTACAATTGGTGTACAATAAATAGTGTCAGCCTGAGCCTTCTACAAACGAAAGAACAAAGCTATTTGTAAATATACTTGATAAATATTCATAGATTTCACAATTTTTCATTTTTAACTTGAGTTGATTTGGATTGAATAATGAAATTATAATTAGTAACTGTTATGATTTCCAACAAGATTACAGTGGATAAAAGTCAAAGCAACTAGTTAAATTTTGCAAAAAAAGTTCGTAATCAAACCAGACGATCAATTCATAGCTTTGTTTAAATTAAAGAAATGCATGCAAGTTTTCACAAAAATGATAATATTGTAAACCTAAATATAAATATAATTATATAAACACAATTTTAAAAATATTTAATGTAAATATATTGTTTGAAATTTAATTAAATTAGTTTTATCAGTTAAATAATATGATTAAAATGTTCGCTACTACGTCAAATAGTAAACCGATAAGTTTATATGAAGAGTTTTCCGTTGAATAATTTAACCATTGTTAAAATAATTGTCTCATAGACATTTCAATGACCCGTGAGTGAATAATTTAATTATATGATAGTACTTAAAAGTAAATAATATTTGTTTATCTTGGAATCTAGCGCAAAAAAGACATGGTGTATTCTAAATAAACTTAAAACATATCTTCTAAAAACTTAAATAATTAGTTCTATCAAACATAACATATTTTATTTATTAATATATATTTAGTAGAGCGCACTATAGTTTTCTTTATGAATGTTGGCTGGCGAGTTTTCTAAAAATCTGAATCAAATGCAGATTAAATGTTAAAAATATTTTTCTCTTAAAATAGTATTTTAGTCTTTTTGTTAACCTTTAAAATCATAAATAAATCATACGATGAAAATTAAACCTGTACAAGTTCTAATTAGTGTAAATTAGTTAAAATATACTTTCAAATAGTTTATTCGTCGAAAAATGATTCGATCCGGTTTAGGAAAACGTTTAATAAGCCAATAATTAGTAAACAATTAATTCAGTTATGAATATCCTGTCTCAAAAAGACTTTAATATATAGGTAAATACTGAAGGCAGCCCACTCCAAAGATCAGGTGAGTCCAAAGTAGTTGAAACAATCACTTCACACACAATAAGCTAGACCTTACACACAATAGCTTAGGTCCTTGGTCAGGTACTTAAAGGAAGTGGATTGTTTGGACATAATTATTGTACTTCACAGTGTTGAAAGGAAATTACTCGAAGGAATAATTCCATCTTAATGCATATTACGTCGACACTTAAGGGATAAACATTGAGGAATAATATTAAAAAATATATTGTTTAGAATTAATTTGTTATATATTAATATAGTTTTTCACAATTTATTTTTTTATTTTTTCTGTTTTGTTTAATAATACAATAGCGTCAGATTTGATATTTTCACTATATATTAATTGGCTTCCATAATTATATTTTTTTCTCTTTTTTTTATTTATTATTGCCGAATACTGAATATACTTATTCAAGTAAATATTTAAAGATGTTATGCAATATTTAACTTTTGAAAAAAATCTTTTTTTGTGAAATTATTATTAAAATGTGTTTAAAAATTTGTGTATGGATGGAATGTAAATAACCCTTAAAGTAGATAGTTTTAATAAATAATTTAATAATTTGTGGCATTAATTTATAATAATGACTTTTATTGATCTAATACAAATAACTACGTTGGTCTTGAAGTTTAAATATTACGGCATTCGTTACAAATCTAAACATTTAATTTCTAGTTAATCATTAGTCAGAAAACATTGTTTCCAAAACTTTAAAAAAATGTATCAATATCTAGTGAATGACCAAAATTGTAATTCATTGGTTATACCCATAGTGAATGACTGGCTGTGTAATTAATTGTTGGTTAAGAATTCGATCTTTAAATGAGTAGAATTTTAGACCTTAACATGATTACTGTTAATTACATATAATATATTGCAGTTTCAATCAATTATCAAAGAACGATGAGAAATACAGCTGGCCTTGTTTGTACGGTATGCTATAGTGCGGAAGCTAAAGATGAAGTGGGTGGACCACTTAAATTTGTTTGTGTTATAAACAGACGTTTGGCACTTTCTTTTTGACAGAAAATTGAATCCATAATTTGAATAACCAGGCTCCAAAGTTACTTCTAATCCTTAGGTTCGTGATAGACTAGGCAACAAGAAAAGCCTAATATGATATTATTTAGTCGAAAAGGTTATTCACTGGGGGTTGGTCATTCCTTTAGTAACAAAAATTCCCTTTGAATTCCCTTAATGCCCCGGAATAACTATTATTTCACAAGAGATGGAATAATGATTTTAAACTTTATTTTTTTAAATCATTATTCCAACAAAGAAGTTTGGTTCCTATTACAATCAAATCTGAAATTTGAAATCACATTGAATTTAGCCCAAGGAACACCCTTATAAATGTATGTGTTCTTCAAAAGCATCTCTATCTACAGGTTGATGTGATTTTTATAAGTATATGTTCATTTTGAAATTGTGTCATGACAATATAAATTCAGATTTGATATACAAGGTGTTCCGAAAGCCCCACCCGCCCCTCTGTAACTTTTGAACGGAACGAAACAAACCAATATCCTCTGTGGAATATTTATGTAATGACTAATGATGATTTTTGCACTATATGAGAACTTAACTCCTTAACCCAAAATGGAGGGAGGGGCCTAAGTCCAAAATTTTAAAAGCAAACCCCCATCAAGTGACACCTCCTTTTAAGAGTCTTTATAAAAGAAGAACAATGCCACAAACTAGAGGTCTCTATCTCAATCCAGTACACAACTACAGCCTGTCAAAATTTAAACTAAAAATTATATTTAAAATCAATATAAAACTCTTTTGGAATTAAAGCAGGAGTAAGGTAGTTTAGAAAAATTAAAAACCTAAGCAAACAGATTATTATTAAGTAAGTACAAAGGTCATAAGTTCGAACATATCAACCAACAAAAACATAGATTTTTTAGCGTAACTTTTTAATAAACCTTCGACAGGCTGTAGTTTTGTACTGGATCAAGATAGAGACCTCTAATTTGTGCCATTGTTCTTATTGTATACAGACCTTTAAAATGAGGTGTCACTTGATAGGACTTCTCCTCACAATTTCAAATATTAGGCTGAGGAGTTAAGCTCTCATATAGCGCAAAAATCATTATTTGTCATTACAAAACTATCCCCCAGATGATATTGGTTTGTTTCGTTCCGTTCAAACGTTACGGGGGGGAGGGGACTTTTGGTACACCTTGTATATGGCCTTTTAAACAATATTAGCAGTATTTAATTAAAGGGCACTTCCTAATCATTCACATTTACTTATATTGGTCCCTTTTACACTTTCTTTAAAGTAAAATTATATGTTTTTTTAAATAAAAACGTTGTTAAGTGTTTAATCAAAAGAGATTCTAAAGAAAAGCAGAAAATTTACTTGTCAATAAGATTTGTTCAGTAGGGGTTGTTAATAAATCTAGTTAGTGTCTTTCATAACTTTTAATTCAATAAAGTGCAAACAAAGAGAGAATTAGATTAACACAGTTGTCAGATTGTCTTTCTACAGGTTCAAAGGAGTTACTTACAGACTGAGCGTAGTCAGTGTTTTATTTTTTAGCTTTTTAGGATGAAATAAATAAGTTATATTTTATGCTATTATTAGGATACTGAAATATAATTAAATATTATTATAGCTGTTATCTATTAATATTTTTTCGAATTTAAGTGGATAAAAGAACATAGTATATAATTTGCAATTAGTAACAGTTATTATTAATGATTTTAAAGGTGAAATTCTGCTTACGTATACATTTATAAAATATACTACTAGATTATACTATATTTATACTAAACCAGCGCTAAACAATACAAAGATTAGGGTGTCCCAATACCAGCTGTCACAGTCAACATTATACAGTTCTCTAGTACAACTGCCAGATCTCTCTCACATGTAGCAGCTACTCAGTATTCACTTAAATCGTATACTTCAGTCAGAACTAAGTAGGGGTTGCTGAATACATTTACCTCCCCCACACCAGCTGTCACAGTCAACATTATACAGTTCTCTAGTACAATGGCCAAGAGAATATGTAGCAGCTACTCAGTATTCACTTAAATCGTATACTCCAGTCAGAACTAAGTAGGGGTTGCTGAATACATTTACCTCCCCCACACCAGCTGTCACAGTCAACATTATACAGTTCTCTAGTACAACGGCCAAGAGAATATGTAGCAGCTACTCAGTATTCACTTAAATCGTATACTTCAGTCAGAACTAAGAAGGGGTTGCTGAATACATTTACCTCCCCCACACCAGCTGTCACTAACAGGATTGTACAGTTCTCTAGTACAACGGCCAAGAGAATATGTAGCAGCTACTCAGTATTCACTTAAATCGTATACTCCAGTCAGAACTAAGTAGGGGTTGCTGAATACATTTACCTCCCCCACACCAGCTGTCACAGTCAACATTATACAGTTCTCTAGTACAACGGCCAAGAGAATATGTAGCAGCTACTCAGTATTCACTTAAATCGTATACTTCAGTCAGAACTAAGAAGGGGTTGCTGAATACATTTACCTCCCCCACACCAGCTGTCACAGTCAACATTATACAGTTCTCTAGTACAACGGCCAAGAGAATATGTAGCAGCTACTCAGTATTCACTTAAATCGTATACTTCAGTCAGAACTAAGTAGGGGCTGCTGAATTCATTTACTTACCCTACACCACGTTGCGTGTGTAGTACATTTAGGGTACATAGAAAAAATGTATACATTTATCTTAAGTAAAACTATAACTAAGAAAAATAAGTATAAGAAATAATGATACGTGGTTTCATCTGTATCTAATACAGTTACTAAGAAATTTAAATTATTAACTGAAGTTCTTAAAAGTTGTGATAGCAATGTTGTATATTTAATCATTTGCAAAAAATAAATAAATGAAATATAAAAACCACGTTTAAAATAATGTAATCACAAAACGGTTGAACAATATTTCGCAATTTCACCTTACAAATAAGTAGATTTCATATTAATTTGTGAATGTTGTAGAAAATGTGGTCCATACATATTTGTATTTATTTTGTGTTCAACTAGTGTTTTGTGGCAATTGCTGTCAACAAGTAGTGTTTCCTAGAAGAAAACATAGACATTTAAAGCACTTTATTTACAATAATAATTAACGCTTGTTTTCGAGTTCCAAATTTATTTAATGCAGATTTTTTAAAGTTATTATAAAATATTGAAAATTTTACAAAAAAGTGAAGTCGCGTATGACTTTAAAATCAATGTGCTTGATCTTAAAGATCTGGTCGATAATTTAAAATATCAATTTTTTTATGTTCAAGATTCTTATGAGCCACTGTAAGGCCTGCTAATGATCTTGACCGACGTTATCGCAGGATAACGGCGTCAAGCAACATCGAGCGTGGCTGTTCCTTTGATGAGTGACCGTCTGAGAGATCCCGACCTTGCACGTAGCCCGCCTGCCCGGTTACTGATGGTGGTTCGGAAGTCACCCTTAAGCCGTTGGTCCCCAGGTTGTGTTAAAGAGGGCTTCTTAGCGCTAACTTCGCCTGGTAAAATGAGACGACCTTTAACTTTTAACTTTAAGTTTTCAATTGCCTCAGAAATATAGTTATAATCAAATGCATGTTTAGAACGTGTTCTATTGACAAGTTACACTCAGTTCTCCAAAGTTATTTTTAAAAAACTCCACAACTTTTATTTAGTAAATCAAACTTATAAATATTTCCCATTTTAACGACTGACTGAAGTGATTTCCACTTCAACAAGTTTTCTAGTTCAATATAAACTTTTAATTTATGTATCTTCATGTTGTAACTATATTTTAACCTACTTAACTCTTCCAGTCTCTAAGATAAAATTGTTCAATACATCCATCAAAAGAATGTTAAAATTTATAAAATTGTCTTTAAATTAAAATTACTACCAGTAGAATTGGAGGAATATTGAAGTGGTGTTTGAACCAAGCCCCTACAAGGTGAGCTCTATAATCAAATATTGTGATTACCTTGAATATATTCAAGTGTAATGAATATTTATTGCACATAAACTCGTACATGGGATAGCATACATTATATTTTATTTCATTGGTCAACATTTATGTTTTGAACACTATTACAATTTGGACTCTTACAAAATTAGAATGTTATCAGGATTTTTATAGCACTAAGTATTAAAAATTATTAATATTATTCATAAATATAATTATACTATATTTCGTAATTTCTAATCAGTAGTTTTAAAATATTTGACAATATGGCATCAATAATTAAGATCACAGTAAACATTCCATTAATAATAACTTTTTCACTACACTACTATGAGTTCAGCTGTTTTCCTTATGTGTTTACAACCTGCGAAACATCATATTTTTAACAGCTGTCTATTGTTTACTACCGAAAGTAACATTGTTTACAACCGAAAATTTTCCACATTCAACAACACCTGTTTTTATTCCGTAGTGTAGTGAAAAGTATCGTTCAAAACTCGAGTAAAAGTGTTTTGTATGTTCTCGACCATTCGAAGTGCTCGACAAGTCTCGCACTTCAAACATATGGTCTCGAACATGCAAAACCCCACTTTCCACTCTTGTTATGAAATATACTATTTCCATCATCTGACACAATACTTAAACATTACTGGAGCGTTTAATTCCTTTTATATTGGCAAACCATAATTCCTTCCAGTAAAAGAGCTTCAAGATTGCTACAAGTAAAGTTAATTAATCTGTCCTTATTTTTTCCTATTTTTGTAAATATTTTACACAGTCCATCGGTAAGCGACTTGTATGAGAAACTACTAAAGTTCCACTAAGTAAGATTATAGTGGCCGTCTGATACATTTAATGTGACAAAGTGTTGACGTAAGTTGGTTTCCAGCACCACTTGTGATTGGTGCTTAACTCAGTTAAACAGTGCAACGGCTTACATCACGAACTTACTGTCACTAAGCCCAAGAAATGTTTGTCCTCTTTAACGAGTATTAATAATTTGTAATTATCATGTTAAATTATGATTATTTGACTTCAGTGAGCGTAAATGTTAAAAATATAATATCCAATAAATTTTTTCAAAACCATTCAACTCTTATTATTTTGTGTTTAAAGTCAAAGTTTAATTGATATATTTTGGGAATATCGATATGACTTTTTTCATATAATCTTATTATTTCCATCAATAAATAAAAAAACTTTTGAATTATATTGATAGTATTAGACTAGTACATTTTTTTTTCTGAAAATGTATGTTGAGATATTGTCTAATGAGGATATATTTTATATCAGATAATTTTAGTATAAGTGATTAGTCTGTGTGATAAAGACAATTATTTTATGATACGTAATAAATAACGAGATGAAGCAAATATTTAGACTATTTCATAAACGGTATTATTTTTAATTATTTATATACTCAAACTCTTGAGTTTTTGATAAGTTATGATTTTTACAGATAAAAATTGGATAATCATAACAGTTATAATGTAAAACATTACAACAATACTCGTATCACAATAAGGGCGTTGTTAAAAAGAACAAAAATCCAGCATACTGTTTGCGTAAACGTGGCATTTTAACTGAGAGTAAACTTGCCTTTTAAATTCAAACTTCAAAGGAAGTTTTCAAACTGGAATTAATATTTCATACAAATAATTATCAACTTGGATAAATAAAAAGTTCGTTATTGGCGATAACAATTATGAACTATTAAGGGCTGGAAAAAACTAAAGGTCATTTACCTTTAACTTCAAAGTCATTTACGAATAGCGAAGGGAATTTTATTTTGTTTTCTTTTTTCACTCATTAAATCTAGATTTAAATTAAATTATTATATATACATATTTACAGCTTTATTTAAAACCGAGAAGACACGTAGAGATAAACTGTACTTCTAATAGTTGGTTTGATTCATGTTTTAAAATGTCGTTCCTAACTTCCATTAATTATCTTTTATTATTTAATATTATGGAATGTGGATAAGAATAATTTATTTAACATGGTAGACTATTCTACTACTTATATAAAATCAGTAGAGTAGTCTTGTGTCTTATGTTCATGAAGTTATCATAAATGTTTGTAGGAGTATTTTCATTTACTTTCTATCCAGAGAATGTTTAGAAATATTTTAGAATTTGACTTTTAAATTCTTGTTTAATTAAACTATTTTGAGATAATTTGATGAAATGAATCAAATATTTGTAGACTTCTAAAAATGTAATTCAAAATTAGGCTATTTTCATATTTTTTAATTGCAGCTCTTTTTACCTATATTTTCTAGTTTATTCCTAAAATTCTTTCATATGAGACGCCGACACAACGTTGTATGTATTTTAAGGCGAATATGAATGATGATATGAGTGCAGGATGATAGTGGATGAGTGTAGTCTGGTTACTCACTAAGTTCAACTGTTCCTCAGAAAGGGCCATTTATTAATTCAATATTATTCATTATTCATCTCTAAGACGCCGATCGTAGAGATATGGGCGAATATGAGGAGTGAATGACTGTGATGAGTGTAGATGAACGAGTGTAGTCATTGTTACTATCTGAGTTCGACTTAGCTCGGAAAGGACTATTTATTAATAGCCCAATAGCCAGGGCAACTATGGGACCTATAGCTTTACGTGGAAACAGAACCACGTGGTGTTGGTCTGATTTTCAGCTAAGTGACAAGTCTGACACTCAGTTCTCTCCCCTACACAACATCTGAACCTTGACTACCATTCAACACGGACACTTCAGACTTCTCTAGTAGTTCTACGTTGATCGCAACCATTGAGCGGACGCCGTGTCGGTATTAAGAGAACCGAGCATGGAACCTATCGCCTACAATCTCCCAATCACTTTGTCCCCAAGTAGCTGGGTTACAGCACTGCGCCACCAGTGTCGACAGCCAGGAAAACTAAGGGTCCTACATCTTTATGTGGAATCCGAACCACGTAGTGTTGGTCTGATTTTTAGCTAATTAACCCTAGCAAGCCCAAGGGGGGGGGGTACAAAATGACCACCAATTACAATAAATATCATTTAACTCTATTTTTGTTCGGAATTAAATCCTGTAAAATTTATTTTGTGTCAGTAACAGGCTGTTTTGTGAGTTGCTCGAATATTCACATTCAGTAGTTATTTATTATAATACTTTTACGGGCAAAATATGTGGTGGTCATTTTTTATCCCCCCCTTTGGGCTTCTATGGAACTAGTTTTTTTGATAGAGCTAAATTATTTTATTTAGTCTCACAATGTATTACAACTATATATATTACACATTTACATATATAAATATGAGTTGGAAAGCAGAGTGTAATTTCTAGGTTGGTATCACTTACTTTAGTCAATATCTGACAGACCCCTACATTCCAGCATATTTGCTTTTACTGACCCTGAATCAGGTAATCCACCTGTTACCTTACAATCATACATTGCAAAAGAACGACCAAAGAGAAACCTGCTATTTTTGTCTACACAACATCAAGATGATAAAGTATCTGATCAAGAGAAGAAGAAATCTGACATAAATCTCTTTTATAATGCCACAAAAGGAGGGGTCGATAGCATAGATCAGATGGCTAGAAGATTTACTACAAAACGTGGTACACGAAGGTGGCCAGTTTCAGTGTTTTATACACTAATTGATGTTATAGGTATCAATGCTTACTCTTTGAGGGCACAGAACTATCCTGACTGGAATGAAAAAGCCAATAATCGAAGAAGATTGTTTTTATTGGAACTAGGCCTTCAGCTTGTAAGGCCTAATGTTTAAGAACGAGAAAAAAACATTGTAGGCCTAAACAAAAACACATTGATGGCCATGGAAAATATTCTATGAAGGAAATTAGAACACAATAATGTTGAACAACGACCTAGTACTTCTGGTAGAGGGAGATGCCACATGTGTTGTGATGTAGCCAGATCAAAAAAAGAAAAGTATAATAAAGTTCTAAAAACAACAATAGTTTGCTGTAAGTGTCAAACATATGTGTGTGGAAAACACTCTAAAAAAAGTAATGTTTGTTTTGTTTGTGCAAACAGTGAAGAGAAACTATCCAACTAAGTCATTTACCATTAGTTTAGAATTAGCGCTAATTGTAGTTCAACTTTTAGGCCCAATTTTTACAGCAGTGTTCAAAATTTCAATTTATATATATATATATATATATATATATATTTCCTTCATTGTGTTCCTCATAAACACTATATCTGTTTTACAATGTTTTATATGAATAAAAGTAGTGATTTTAATTAATTTAGGAGGTGGTCATTTCTTACCCCCCCTTGGGCTTTGGCGTTAAAGATTTTCCTTAGGCTTGCTAGGGTTAATAAACCTGATACTCAGTTATCTCCCCCACAAAACATCCGTACAATTATTACCACCCAACATGGACACCCCGGACTTCTCTAGTAGTGTCCACGCCAATAGCAACCATTTAGTGGACGCAATTGATATTAACTATAGAGTTATTCTTCATAATTTGGTAAAATATCACTAACAATATTTATCATGCAATCTAAAGAACGCCAAATGGTTTAGAATGAAGATTATAATAATTAAAATAACATTAAAAATAATCATGTTCCATTTTAATTACGGTCTTATGTTAAGTAAAAGAACTGACAGAAATAAGTAGCTACTTCTTTCACTGGGCATTTAGAGTATAACCATTTTCAATTTAACACCACTATAAATCTCTTGATGCCTTGTCATTTTTTCACGACTGGAGTGTGCAAGTGTGTAGCTGGAAAACATTTTGTTCCAGAACAGTAAACACACCACTAAGACTGCTGTAATGTTGAAAACATCTTACAATTTAATGATATGAAAAAGCCCAATTTTATGAGATGATTCTCGTTTCAAAGAAGTCAATCTGTTAATTGATGTTGCTTTATTTTTTACGTCTTTCAATCTCCCGAAAAACAAACATTATGAGAACTTTCGAAAGTGCGCTCACAGGCGGTTTGCAGACTAAGTCGGAGATAAGTAGAATATCTTAGATCTCTTGTCACGCTTTGAAGGAAAAGATTTACACTCATTGATATTTGTTGTGTAAGGCGATTAATAGTAATACGTCACGGGGATGTTAGGATGAATAATAAACACGTCAAGGAACCCTACTGAAGATGAAAGTATCGAGACATTACTGCCTTGTTGAGTATAAAACTACCAAGGGAGTAAGTATCGAGGCATTATTACCTTGTTGAGTATGAAACTACGGAGGGTGTAAGTATCGAGGCATTACTGCCTTGTTGAGTGTAAAGCTACGGAGTGTGTAAGTATCGAGGCATTACTACCTTGTTGAGTATAAAACTACCGAGGGAGTAAGTATCGAGGCATTACTACCTTACCTTGTTGAGTAAAAAACTACCGAGGGAGTAAGTATTGAGGCATTACTGCCTTGTTGAGTGTTAAACTACGGAGGGTGTAAATATAGAGACATTACTACCTTGTTGAGTAAAAAACTACCGAGGGAGAAAGTACGAGGCATTACTACCTTGTTGAGTGTTAAACTACGGAGGGTGTAAGTATAGAGACATTACTACCTTGTTGAGTATAAAACTACCGAGGGAGTAAGTATCGAGTCATTACTGCCTTGTTGAGTGTAAAACTACCGAGGGAGGAAGTACGAGGCATTACTACCTTGTTGAGTGTTAAACTACGGAGGGTGTAAGTATAGAGACATTACTACCTTGTTGAGTATAAAACTACCGAGGGAGTAAGTATCGAGTCATTACTGCCTTGTTGAGTGTAAAACTACCGAGGGAGGAAGTACGAGGCATTACTACCTTGTTGAGTGTTAAACTACGGAGGGTGTAAGTATAGAGACATTACTACCTTGTTGAGTATAAAACTACCGAGGGAGTAAGTATCGAGTCATTACTGCCTTGTTGAGTGTAAAACTACCGAGGGAGTAAGTACGAGGCATTACTACCTTGTTGAGTGTAAAACTACGGAGGGTGTAAATATAGAGACATTACTACCTTATTGAGTGTTAAACTACGGAGGGTGTAAGTATCGAAGCATTACTTTGAGTATAAAACTACCGAGGGAGTAAGTATCGAGTCATTACTGCCTTGTTGAGTAAAAGACTACCAAAGATGTAAGTATCGAGGCATTACTGTCTTGTTGAGTATAAAACTACCGAGGGAGGAAGTACGAGGCGTTACTACCTTGTTGAGTGTTAAACTACCGAGGGAGGAAGTACGAGGCATTACTACCTTGTTGAGTGTTAAACTACGGAGGGTGTAAGTATCGAGGCATTACTACCTTGTTGAGTGTTAAACTACCGAGGGAGGAAGTACGAGGCATTACTACCTTGTTGAGTGTTAAACTACGGAGGGTGTAAGTATCGAGACATTACTACCTTATTGAGTGTTAAACTACCGAGGGAGGAAGTACGAGGCATTACTACCTTGTTGAGTGTTAAACTACCGAGGGAGGAAGTACGAGGCATTACTACCTTGTTGAGTGTTAAACTACCGAGGGAGGAAGTACGAGGCATTACTACCTTGTTGAGTGTTAATCTACGGAGGGTGTAAGTATCGAGGCATTACTACCTTGTTGAGTGTTAAACTACCGAGGGAGGAAGTACGAGGCATTACTACCTTGTTGAGTGTTAAACTACCGAGGGAGGAAGTACGAGGCATTACTACCTTGTTGAGTGTTAAACTACGGAGGGTGTAAGTATCGAGGCATTACTACCTTGTTGAGTGTTAAACTACCGAGGGAGGAAGTACGAGGCATTACTACCTTGTTGAGTGTTAAACTACCGAGGGAGGAAGTACGAGGCATTACTACCTTGTTGAGTGTTAAACTACGGAGGGTGTAAGTATCGAGGCATTACTACCTTGTTGAGTGTTAAACTACCGAGGGAGGAAGTACGAGGCATTACTACCTTGTTGAGTGTTAAACTACCGAGGGAGGAAGTACGAGGCATTACTACCTTGTTGAGTGTTAAACTACCGAGGGAGGAAGTACGAGGCATTACTACCTTGTTGAGTGTTAAACTACGGAGGGTGTAAGTATCGAGGCATTACTACCTTGTTGAGTGTTAAACTACCGAGGGAGGAAGTACGAGGCATTACTACCTTGTTGAGTGTTAAACTACCGAGGGAGGAAGTACGAGGCATTACTACCTTGTTGAGTGTTAAACTACCGAGGGAGGAAGTACGAGGCATTACTACCTTGTTGAGTGTTAAACTACCGAGGGAGGAAGTACGAGGCATTACTACCTTGTTGAGTGTTAAACTACCGAGGGAGGAAGTACGAGGCATTACTACCTTGTTGAGTGTTAAACTACGGAGGGTGTAAGTATCGAGGCATTACTACCTTGTTGAGTGTTAAACTACCGAGGGAGGAAGTACGAGGCATTACTACCTTGTTGAGTGTTAAACTACCGAGGGAGGAAGTACGAGGCATTACTACCTTGTTGAGTGTTAAACTACCGAGGAAGGAATTACGAGGCATTACTACCTTGTTGAGTGTTAAACTACCGAGGGAGGAAGTACGAGGCATTACTACCTTGTTGAGTGTTAAACTACCGAGGGAGGAAGTACGAGGCATTACTACCTTGTTGAGTGTTAAACTACCGAGGGAGGAAGTACGAGGCATTACTACCTTGTTGAGTGTTAAACTACCGAGGGAGGAAGTACGAGGCATTACTACCTTGTTGAGTGTTAAACTACCGAGGGAGGAAGTACGAGACATTACTACCTTATTGAGTGTTAAACTACGGAGGGTGTAGGTATCGAGGCATTACTATCTTGTTGAGTGTTAAACTACGGAGGGTGTAAGTATCGAGGCATTACTACCTTGTTGAGTGTTAAACTACCGAGGGAGGAAGTACGAGGCATTACTACCTTGTTGAGTGTTAAACTACGGAGGGTGTAAGTATCGAGGCATTACTACCTTGTTGAGTGTTAAACTACGGAGGGTGTAAGTATCGAGACATTACTGCCTTGTTGAGTGTTAAACTATGGAGGGTGTAAGTATCGAGGCATTACAATCTTGTTGAGTGTTAAACTACGGAGGGTGTAAGTATCGAGGCATTACTGCCTTGTTGAGTGTTAAACTACCGAGGGAGGAAGTACGAGGCATTACTACCTTATTGAGTGTTAAACTACGGAGGGTGTAAGTATCGAGGCATTACTGTCTTGTTGAGTGTTAAACTACGGAGGGTGTAAGTATCGAGGCATTACTACCTTGTTGAGTGTTAAACTACCGAGGGAGGAAGTACGAGGCATTACTACCTTGTTGAGTGTAAAACTACGGAGGGTGTAAGTATCGAGCCATTACTACCTTGTTGAGTATAAAACTACCGAGGGAGGAAGTATCGAGGCATTACTGCCTTGTTGAGTGTTAAACTACGGAGGGTGTAAGTATCGAGGCATTACTATCTTGTTGAGTATAAAACTACCGAGGGAGTAAGTATCCAGTCATTACTGCCTTGTTGAGTAAAAGACTACCAAAGATGTAAGTATCGAGGCATTACTGTCTTGTTGAGTATAAAACTACCGAGGATGAAGTATCGAGCCATTACTACCTTGTTGAGTATAAAACTACCGAGGGAGGAAGTACGAGGCATTACTGCCTTGTGGAGTGTTAAACTACGGAGGGTGTAAGTATCGAGCCATTACTACCTTATTGAGTGTTAAACTACGGAGGGTGTAAGTATCGAGGCATTACTACCTTGTTGAGTGTTAAACTACGGAGGGTGTAAGTATCGAGGCATTACTACCTTGTTGAGTATTAAACTACGGAGGGTGTAAGTATCGAGACATTACTACCTCATTGAGTGTTAAACTACGGAGGGTGTAAGTATCGAGACATTACTACCTCATTGAGTGTTAAACTACGGAGGGTGTAAGTATCGAGGCATTACTACCTTATTGAGTGTTAAACTACGGAGGGTGTAAGTATCGAGACATTACTACCTCATTGAGTGTTAAACTACGGAGGGTGTAAGTATCGAGGCATTACTACCTTGTTGAGTGTTAAACTACGGAGGGTGTAAGTATCGAGACATTACTACCTCATTGAGTGTTAAACTACGGAGGGTGTAAGTATGGAGACATTACTACCTCATTGAGTGTTAAACTACGGAGGGTGTAAGTATCGAGGCATTACTACCTTATTGAGTGTTAAACTACGGAGGGTGTAAGTATCGAGGCATTACTATCTTGTTGAGTGTTAAACTACGGAGGGTGTAAGTATCGAGGCATTACTACCTTATTGAGTGTTAAACTACGGAGGGTGTAAGTATCGAGGCATTACTACCTTGTTGAGTGTTAAACTACGGAGGGTGTAAGTATCGAGACATTACTACCTTGTTGAGTGTTAAACTACGGAGGGTGTAAGTATCGAGACATTACTACCTTATTGAGTGTTAAACTACGGAGGGTGTAAGTATCGAGACATTACTACCTTATTGAGTGTTAAACTACGGAGGGTGTAAGTATCGAGGCATTACTATCTTGTTGAGTGTTAAACTACGGAGGGTGTAAGTATCGACGCATTACTACCTTGTTGAGTGTTAAACTACCGAGGGAGGAAGTACGAGGCATTACTACCTTGTTGAGTGTTAAACTACGGAGGGTGTAAGTATCGAGGCATTACTGCCTTATTGAGTGTTAAACTACGGAGGGTGTAAGTATCGAGGCATTACTATCTTGTTGAGTATAAAACTACCGAGGGAGTAAGTATCGAGTCATTACTGCCTTGTTGAGTAAAAGACTACCAAAGATGTAAGTATCGAGGCATTACTGTCTATTTGAGTATAAAACTACCGAGGATGAAGTATCGAGACATTACTACCTTGTTGAGTATAAAACTACGGAGGGAGTAAGTATCGATTCATTACTGCCTTGTTGAGTGTAAAACTACCGAGGGAGGAAGTACGAGGCATTACTACCTTGTTGAGTGTTAAACTACGGAGGGTGTAAGTATAGAGACATTACTACCTTGTTGAGTATAAAACTACCGAGGGAGTAAGTATCGAGTCATTACTGCCTTGTTGAGTGTAAAACTACCGAGGGAGAAAGTACGAGGCATTACTACCTTGTTGAGTGTAAAACTACGGAGGGTGTAAGTATAGAGACATTACTACCTTATTGAGTGTTAAACTACGGAGGGTGTAAGTATCGAGGCATTACTATCTTGTTGAGTATAAAACTACCGAGGGAGTAAGTATCGAGTCATTACTGCCTTGTTGAGTAAAAGACAACCAAAGATGTAAGTATCGAGGCATTACTGTCTTGTTGAGTATAAAACTACCGAGGGAGGAAGTACGAGGCATTACTACCTTGTTAAGTGTTAAAATACCGAGGGAGGAAGTACGAGGCATTACTACCTTGTTTAGTGTTAAACTACAGAGGGTGTAAGTATCGAGGCATTACTACCTTGTTGAGTGTTAAACTACCGAGGGAGGAAGTACGAGGCATTACTACCTTGTTGAGTGTTAAACTACGGAGGGTGTAAGTATCGAGACATTACTACCTTATTGAGTGTTAAACTACCGAGGGAGGAAGTACGACGCATTACTTCCTTGTTGAGTGTTAAACTACGGAGGGTGTAAGTATCGAGGCATTACTACCTTGTTGAGTGTTAAACTACCGAGGGAGGAAGTACGAGGCATTACTACCTTGTTGAGTGTTAAACTACCGAGGGAGGAAGTACGAGGCATTACTACCTTGTTGAGTGTTAAACTACCGAGGGAGGAAGTACGAGACATTACTACCTTATTGAGTGTTAAACTACGGAGGGTGTAAGTATCGAGGCATTACTATCTTGTTGAGTGTTAAACTACGGAGGGTGTAAGTATCGAGGCATTACTATCTTGTTGAGTGTTAAACTACCGAGGGAGGAAGTACGAGGCATTACTACCTTGTTGAGTAATAAACTACGGAGGGTGTAAGTATCGAGGCATTACTACCTTATTGAGTGTTAAACTACGGAGGGTGTAAGTATCGAGGCATTACTACCTTGTTGAGTGTTAAACTACGGAGGGTGTAAGTATCGAGGCATTACTATCTTGTTGAGTGTTAAACTACGGAGGGTGTAAGTATCGAGGCATTACTGCCTTGTTGAGTGTTAAACTACCGAGGGAAGAAGTACGAGGCATTACTACCTTATTGAGTGTTAAACTACGGAGGCTGTAAGTATCGAGGCATTACTGCCTTGTTGAGTGTTAAACTACGGAGGGTGTAAGTATCGAGGCATTACTATCTTGTTGAGTGTTAAACTACGGAGGGTGTAAGTATCGAGGCATTACTACCTTATTGAGTGTTAAACTACCGAGGGTGTAAGTATCGAGGCATTACTATCTTGTTGAGTGTTAAACTACGGAGGGTGTAAGTATCGAGGCATTACTGCCTTGTTGAGTGTTAAACTACCGAGGGTGTAAGTATCGAGGCATTACTATCTTGTTGAGTATAAAACTACGGAGGGTGTAAGTATCGAGGCATTACTGCCTTATTGAGTGTTAAACTACGGAGGGTGTAAGTATCGAAGCATTACTGCCTTATTGAGTGTTAAACTACGGAGGGTGTAAGTATCGAGGCATTACTATCTTGTTGAGTGTTAAACTACGGAGGGTGTAAGTATCGAGGCATTACTATCTTGTTGAGTATAAAACTACGGAGGGTGTAAGTATCGAGGCATTACTGCCTTATTGAGTGTTAAACTACGGAGGGTGTAAGTATCGAGGCATTACTGCCTTATTGAGTGTTAAACTACGGAGGGTGTAAGTATCGAGGCATTACTGCCTTGTTGAGTGTTAAACTACCGAGGGTGTAAGTATCGAGGCATTACTATCTTGTTGAGTATAAAACTACGGAGGGTGTAAGTATCGAGGCATTACTGCCTTATTGAGTGTTAAACTACGGAGGGTGTAAGTATCGAAGCATTACTGCCTTATTGAGTGTTAAACTACCGAGGGAGGAAGTACGAGGCATTACTACTTTATTGAGTGTTAAACTACGGAGGGTGTAAGTATCGAGGCATTACTGCCTTATTGAGTGTTAAACTACGGAGGGTGTAAGTATCGAGGCATTAATATCTTGTTGAGTGTTAAACTACGGAGGGTGTAAGTATCGAGGCATTACTATTTTGTTGAGTGTTAAACTACGGAGGGTGTAAGTATCGAGGCATTACTGCCTTGTTGAGTGTTAAACTACCGAGGGAGGAAGTACGAGGCATTACTACTTTATTGAGTGTTAAACTACGGAGGGTGTAAGTATCGAGGCATTACTGCCTTATTGAGTGTTAAACTACGGAGGGTGTAAGTATCGAGGCATTACTATCTTGTTGAGTGTTAAACTACGGAGGGTGTAAGTATCGAGGCATTACTGCCTTGTTGAGTGTTAAACTACCGAGGGAGGAAGTACGAGGCATTACTACCTTATTGAGTGTTAAACTACGGAGGGTGTAAGTATCGAGGCATTACTGCCTTATTGAGTGTTAAACTACGGAGGGTGTAAGTATCGAGGCATTAATATCTTGTTGAGTGTTAAACTACGGAGGGTGTAAGTATCGAGGCATTACTGCCTTGTTGAGTGTTAAACTACCGAGGGAGGAAGTACGAGGCATTACTACCTTATTGAGTGTTAAACTACGGAGGGTGTAAGTATCGAGGCATTACTATCTTGTTGAGGTTTAAACTACGGAGGGTGTAAGTATCGAGGCATTACTACCTTGTTGAGTGTTAAACTACCGAGGGAGGAAGTACGAGGCATTACTACCTTGTTGAGTGTTAAACTACGGAGGGTGTAAGTATCGAGGCATTACTGCCTTATTGAGTGTTAAACTACGGAGGGTGTAAGTATCGAGGCATTACTATCTTGTTGAGTATAAAACTACGGAGGGTGTAAGTATCGAGGCATTACTGCCTTATTGAGTGTTAAACTACGGAGTGTGTAAGTATCGAGGCATTACTGCCTTATTGAGTGTTAAACTACGGAGGGTGTAAGTATCGAGGCATTACTGCCTTACTGAGTGTTAAACTACGGAGGGTGTAAGTATCGAGGCATTACTATCTTGTTGAGTGTTAAACTACGGAGGGTGTAAGTATCGAGGCATTACTGCCTTGTTGAGTGTTAACTACCGAGGGTATAAGTATCGAGGCATTACTATCTTGTTGAGTATAAAACTACGGAGGGTGTAAGTATCGAGGCATTACTGCCTTATTGAGTGTTAAACTACGGAGGGTGTAAGTATCGAGGCATTACTGCCTTACTGAGTGTTAAACTACGGAGGGTGTAAGTATCGAGGCATTACTATCTTGTTGAGTGTTAAACTACGGAGGGTGTAAGTACCGAGGCATTACTATCTTGTTGAGTATAAAACTACGGAGGGTGTAAGTATCGAGGCATTACTGTCTTATTGAGTGTTAAACTACGGAGGGTGTAAGTATCGAGGCATTACTGCCTTATTGAGTGTTAAACTACGGAGGGTGTAAGTATCGAGGCATTACTGCCTTGTTGAGTGTTAAACTACCGAGGGTGTAAGTATCGAGGCATTACTATCTTGTTGAGTATAAAACTACGGAGGGTGTAAGTATCGAGGCATTACTGCCTTATTGAGTGTTAAACTACGGAGGGTGTAAGTATCAAGGCATTACTGCCTTATTGAGTGTTAAACTACGGAGGGTGTAAGTATCGAGGCATTACTACCTTATTGAGTGTTAAACTACGGAGGGTGTAAGTATCGAGGCATTACTGCCTTGTTGAGTGTTAAACTACGGAGGGTGTAAGTATCGAGGCAATACTACCTTATTGAGTGTTAAACTACGGAGGGTGTAAGTATCGAGGCATTACTGCCTTATTGAGTGTTAAACTACGGAGGGTGTAAGTATCGAGGCATTACTACCTTATTGAGTGTTAAACTACGGAGGGTGTAAGTATCGAGGCATTACTGCCTTATTGAGTGTTAAACTACGGAGGGTGTAAGTATCGAGGCATTACTGCCTTATTGAGTGTTAAACTACGGAGGGTGTAAGTATCGAGGCATTACTATCTTGTTGAGTGTTAAACTACGGAGGGTGTAAGTATCGAGGCATTACTGCCTTGTTGAGTGTTAAACTACCGAGGGAGGAAGTACGAGGCATTACTACCTTATTGAGTGTTAAACTACGGAGGGTGTAAGTATCGAGGCATTACTATCTTGTTGAGTGTTAAACTACGGAGGGTGTAAGTATCGAGGCATTACTACCTTGTTGAGTGTTAAACTACCGAGGGAGGAAGTACGAGGCATTACTACCTTGTTGAGTGTTAAACTACGGAGGGTGTAAGTATCGAGGCATTACTATCTTGTTGAGTATAAAACTACCGAGGGAGTAAGTATCCAGTCATTACTGCCTTGTTGAGTAAAAGACTACCAAAGATGTAAGTATCGAGGCATTACTGTCTTGTTGAGTATAAAACTACCGAGGATGAAGTATCGAGCCATTACTACCTTGTTGAGTATAAAACTACCGAGGGAGGAAGTACGAGGCATTACTGCCTTGTTAAGTGTTAAACTACGGAGGGTGTAAGTATCGAGCCATTACTACCTTATTGATTGTTAAACTACGGAGGGTGTAAGTATCGAGGCATTACTACCTTGTTGAGTGTTAAACTACGGAGGGTGTAAGTATCGAGGCATTACTACCTTGTTGAGTGTTAAACTACGGAGGGTGTAAGTATCGAGACATTACTACCTTATTGAGTGTTAAACTACGGAGGGTGTAAGTATCGAGGCATTACTACCTTATTGAGTGTTAAACTACGGAGGGTGTAAGTATCGAGGCATTACTACCTTGTTGAGTGTTAAACTACGGAGGGTGTAAGTATCGAGACATTACTACCTTATTGAGTGTTAAACTATGGAGGGTGTAAGTATCGAGGCATTACTACCTTGTTGAGTGTTAAACTACGGAGGGTGTAAGTATCGAGACATTACTACCTTGTTGAGTGTTAAACTACGGAGGGTATAAGTATCGAGACATTACTACCTTATTGAGTGTTAAACTACGGAGGGTGTAAGTATCGAGACATTACTACCTTATTGAGTGTTAAACTACGGAGGGTGTAAGTATGGAGGCATTACTACCTTGTTGAGTGTTAAACTACCGAGGGAGGAAGTACGAGGCATTACTACCTTGTTGAGTGTTAAACTACCGAGGGAGGAAGTACGAGGCATTACTACCTTGTTGAGTGTTAAACTACGGAGGGTGTAAGTATCGAGGCATTACTGCCTTATTGAGTGTTAAACTACCGAGGGAGGAAGTACGAGGCATTACTACCTTGTTGAGTGTTAAACTACCGAGGGAGGAAGTACGAGGCATTACTACCTTGTTGAGTGTTAAACTACGGAGGGTGTAAGTATCGAGGCATTACTGCCTTATTGAGTGTTAAACTACGGAGGGTGTAAGTATCGAGGCATTACTGTCTAGTTGAGTATAAAACTACCGAGGATGAAGTATCGAGCCATTACTACCTTGTTGAGTATAAAACTACCGAGGGAGGAAGTATCGAGGCATTACTGCCTTGTTGAGTGTTAAACTACGGAGGGTGTAAGTATCGAGCCATTACTACCTTGTTGAGTATAAAACTACCGAGGGAGGAAATACGAGGCATTACTACCTTGTTGAGTGTTAAACTACGGAGGGTGTAAGTATAGAGACATTACTACCTTGTTGAGTAAAAAACTACCGAGGGAGGAAGTACGAGGCATTACTGCCTTGTTGAGTGTTAAACTACGGAGGGTGTAAGTATAGAGACATTACTACCTTGTTGAGTAAAAAACTACCGAGGGAGGAAGTACGAGGCATTACTACCTTGTTGAGTGTTAAACTACGGAGGGTGTAAGTATAGAGACATTACTACCTTGTTGAGTAAAAAACTACCGAGGGAGGAAGTACGAGGCATTACTGCCTTGTTGAGTGTTAAACTACGGAAGGTGTAAGTATCGAGCCATTACTACCTTGTTGAGTATAAAACTACCGAGGGAGGAAGTACGAGGCATTACTGCCTTGTTGAGTATAAAACTACCGAGGATGAAGTATCGAGCCATTACTACCTTGTTGAGTATAAAACTACCGAGGGAGGAAGTACGAGGCATTACTACCTTGTTGAGTGTTAAACTACGGAGGGTGTAAGTATAGAGACATTACTGCCTTGTTGAGTGTTAAACTACGGAGGGTGTAAGTATAGAGACATTACTACCTTGTTGAGTGTAAAACTACCGAGGGAGTAAGTATCGAGTCATTACTGCCTTTTTGAGTAAAAGACTACCAAAGATGTAAGTATCGAGGCATTACTGTCTTGTTGATTATAAAACTACCGAGGATGTAAGTATCGAGCCATTACTACCGGAGGGTGTAAGTATCGAGTCATTACTGCCTTGCTGAGTAAAAGACTACCAAAGATGTAAGTATCGAGGCATTACTCTCTTGTTGAGTGTAAAAATACCGAGGATGTAAATATCGAGGCATCACTACCTTGTTGAGTATAAAACTAACTAGGGAGTAATTATCAAGGCATTACTGCCTTGTTGAGTATAAAAATACTGGGGGAGTAACTATCGAGTCATTACTGCTTTGTTGAGTAACTAAGTTATGTTTTTAATACGTTTTACATAAACGATATGGATTGAAAAAAACTCTTGCACAATCACTATCTCTTGTGTAATACTTTGTTCAATGTAACCTACATCTGAAGTAAAACATTGAAGGACATTACTGTTCCAAAAATACGAGATCCTGGTCCTCGAAGGTCCTGATTTATTAAATTATATTCAGTTTACATATTATTAAATAATAAGAAAACTTCCAGTTGTGAAGTAAGCCTCGTAAACCTTACTGCCCATAAGTGGTTTGAGTCTACCTGTAGTTGTCCAATAGACGTTTGTGAACCTGTTTATACCATTAATATAACCCTTATTGTGTTGTGTGAAGTTAATGTGAAAAATCGTCATTTTCATGACAAACTTTTCATCGAGATGATCTGGAGAATGGTTTGGAATCATTCCAGTTCCTTATACAAATGACTCAGAAGAGATATCGGCCGGTAATTTGGGTCAGGGTGATTTTTGCTTGGTTCCAGGCAATCACTTTGGCTTGCCTCCATAGCTTTTGTGTTTAAGTTCGGAAGTTCAGCTGTATGGAATTTATACAGCCAAATATTTGAATCCAATTAATTCTAATCGGTATTTCCCAACTTAATTTTCTTGCTTTTATATCTCGTGTCACCCTTTTTGCAGTACCATACGATGTACGTGCTGCTTATCACGTCAAAATCGAAATGCGGAGGGCAAGGTCTCAAGTTATCTCTAGCTGACCTAACGGTCGGTATTTCTCTCTTTGAACTAACTTCCCTCACAGGCCTGCTGGCCCAAGTGAACTGGCAAGTGAATTTGAAAAAAAAAAAAAATAATTGGCCGAGAGTATGTAAATACGAAGTCAAATTAACAAAGTTAATCTAAAAATTAACGAAATTATATGCTTGCCTGATTATGCAGATATATTTACCCACACAAAACATATTATTCTTCAGACAAACCTATCTCATTCGTGATGATGCCTGATCTCCGATCCCAATAACATATGGCCAAGCTCTAACTCCTGATAGTTCAGGGATTACCACGACTCAGAGCAATTATACTTTACTGACGATCTGGATTATCACTTTCTCAATATTGGCGCATTGAGGAAACCTACAAATAATCATATGTAGAAAATCTCTTATTTCTTCTTTTCTTATTTATTTGTCCCTTTTTACTTTCTCCCAAATGTGTTAGCATAGATAAAGTAATGTGATCGTCAAAAAAAAGTGTTTTTACAAGTTGGTTTAAAAATCATTTGTAGTGTCCCCTGAACCCAAAAAATTGGTTTTTACAAAAAGAAAATTTGTTTATGTCCGTAAGTGTGTCTTTCTGTGTTTATGGCAGCTCGCTGGATACCAAACGGATGGATTCATTTTTATGAAATTTTATATGTCAGTGTATTTATCTAATAACTCTAGAAAATTTTTTTCCTTTTTTGACATCTAATTTTTTTTTATTTTTATGGGCAAAAACATGCAAAAATGGAAATTTCCCACAAACCGCTCAAACGATTTCGATTACATTTTCAGGAAATATTTGAATTACAGTTCAAAATATTTTAGTTGAAACCACGTGTCTCTAGCTTAACTAGTTTTTGAGTTATGGCAAATAAACATATTTGGGAATCAAACTGGTAATTTTCAGTTTTTTTTTTTTTTTTTTTTTTTTTTTTTTTTTTTTTTTTTTTTTGTATTTAATATAGGGGGAAGAACTGGATTTAGTGTTTAATGAACATTTAAATTCCTTTTGCTTTTTCATTTCAATGCAAAATAGAAAATAATTGATCTTAGAATCTTTTTTAACTAGCTCCTTTTTTATGTTTTTGTCTTCCTCTTGATTACAAATACATTTTGTAACCTACTTTTGTGTATCCTTAGGTAGCCTTGTTGGATCTATAGTCCAGAGGCTATTATCTGTATTGAACATATATATACAGAATACTATATGTTTCTCCCATGCTGTGATACGACATTAAAACACAAGCGAAACATCTGAACCTAATATAAACAATGTAATAGCATTTTGACATTATTGACATGGAAAGTTGAAGATTCTGTTTACATTTCGCCTCTTTACCCGAAAAGTAAAACATGCCATGTGTCAAAAGTTAGTTTTTTTTAGGTAAAATGATCAGTTTTAAAGTTATAAGTTAATGAATAAACTGTGCTAGTTATTCAAGAATGTCTAGGTTCTATTTTTTCTTTTTTTATTACGGTATTGAGAGCGCAATGAAATAAATAAAATATGTAATGGCATATGTTTACGTTTATTTAGGAAAATATGTCATTTTCCCTCAATTAAGTACAATCCTTTTAAGTGAATACCATTAATATTAATTCATCATTTAAGTTGATTAATTCACCATTAATAATATCGATTATGTATGGTTGAAAGAGTGGGCATCATTTCCTTAAAGTTATGGTGGTTTTAGGTGACCTTATTTAAAGACTGAATAAACCCAATAAAGAAAATAGTTTTTTACTACACTACTATGAGCTTAGCTGTTTTCGTTATGTGTTTACAACCTGCGAAACATCATATTTTCAACAGCTGTCTATTGTTTACTACCGAAAGTAACATTGTTTACAACCGAAAATTTTCCACAGTCAACAACACCTGTTTTTATTCCGTAGTGTAGTGAAAAGTATCGTTCAAAACTCGAGTGAAAGTGTTTTGTATGTTCTCGACCATTCAGAGTGCTCGACAAGTCTCGCACTTCAAACATATGGTCTCGAACATGCAAAACCCCACTTTCCACTCTTGTTATGAAATATACTATTATTTCAAACTTCGGGCTGTATTGAGCTGAACTACTCTGTCTCATGAAAAGTACAACAAACGAAGATACCGATTACAAAAATTATTTAAACTCACGCCTTAATACTAACTAATGAAATAAACTAATCTTATGGAATACTTGCGCAGGTTTCATAGACACTGAAACCTTTCATTTTAAGCTTATCGCATTCACTCATATGTTTGTTATGACATAAATTAAACTCTCCCTTTTACAACGGCTTTTGAATGGTCTTTTTTATTGTTTTTTAACGTCGTTTAAGAAAGAATACAATAATTAAGTTTTATTAAATTGTTCTTAAATGTACATAAGAACCGTAGACATACCACTAAATATTTCTGTTTCACTAGACACAAATATGGCTTCAGCGAGTTGACTTCGTTGAGAGCCGTCTAACCCCATTACTATTCATTTCTCTCCAGGCAAACCTCATTAATTTTCCCTTCACTGACACATTAGATTATTTACACCCTTTCAAAAACCAAGGATGATTAAGTCTTGTAAATTAATACGTAGAAATGTAATCATAATTTTCATCATTTTTATTTATTAATAATGTTTTTATATACAAACAAGGTGTTTCAATGATTGTTTATAGTTTCTTTTTGTATAGTAAATTATAACAAAATACAACTGTCCAACTCTTCATGTAAACAGCCAATTTTTGTTTTTTACTATTTTAATTTAAACAAAAACCTACATTGTTGACAACACTTTGTATCGATTGCTTACAATATTTTACATTATTACAATAGAACAGAATTCCTAATTATTATCATTTTGTAGTAAAAAGATCATAGTAAAGAAATAAAAATTGATTTTTTTCATTATATAAATAGATATTGCTTAGTGTTTTCTATTAATTAATAGTATATAGAATCATTACTATAATATTTTTTATCGCATAACTAATCAAATTACAAAACTCAGAGTTCTTTTGCCAAATTATGGTGTACTTTGTTGAATAACCCCTAACAATAAAGATTGAAGAAAGAGAATAAAAAAGCTAGCATCAACTCGTATATATTTCATGAAAAAAACTCAAATAAATTTTTAGGTAAAACACAACACTAATAATTGCCATTGTCTTAAACAAATAAATGTATTTATTTGAAAGCAAAATTGATGTTTTAAGAGGTTAAAACTATGGTTTGGGAAGCCATACAAATAATTTTGTTCTTAATTCCAAATGTCATCCTCAAAATATACTCTGGGACGGCCTTGTATCTACGAAAATTGAACCATGTAATGTTATATTCTTGTACAATTTTATATTTTATCCAACTGTGATATTATGATATTTCTTAAATCACATGATACTTGCTACATATTGTAGAAAGAATCAAGTAAGAAATGTTATTTGCTGTTCCAGTACAATCAACTCCATTTTTGTTCAAACTCTTCATTAGATGTATTGAACTGGTGTTCTGAATTCCTCTCGTTTCCATTTCAGTTGATCTCTATAAACACAATGAACCGTGGAATCCCTTCTCTTCTCTATTTTGTATTCACCATTGTACTTCCGTTTAACACTTTATTCTGAAAACATATTTTGTAAATATTTATAACAGGATTTTTCTTACAAAAACCACAGATAAGAAAGAAAAATAGAGATCCACTTTATTATGAAAATGTCACATAAAACAAATAAAGGATATAATGTATAATTTTAGTTTGTCAAGTTAAATAGTGTGTATTTTCCAATACGATTTTTTATGACGTCATTGTATCTTTATATCATTAATTCAACTCCAAAAGCAACAAATACATTTCCTTTTTAAGCCAATCAATTTATAACTGAAGATCAATCATTCTTTATTATCACATTTGTTAATGGTACCAATTAACAAAACACAAAAAGAACGTGCACAAAAAAAGTTGCTCTTCTTTCGTATATTTTTAATTTTTTTTAATTTTTTTTTTTATGATCTCCCAAAAGATTTTGAAACTTATTGCCTCTTATATTTCAAAGCCAGTTTTAAAACCTGAAACGTTTTATGCCTGAAATATTATTAATACCCCTAGGAGCTGTCAATTTAGAATAATTGTATGTATTACTATAAAATTGCAACAAATCTCTACATTAATCATTTTGTTCTTGTGAACATTTAATTGCGTATTTGTTGCATTTATACATTTTAAAAAAAGATAGTAATAAAGTTAGTATAAATGTGGGCATGGTAATGAGAGGGTATTTCATTAGTCAATCAGATGATAAATATCTAAAGAGTTCTTATAGAAAATGTATTATTAAAATGTAGTTCACAAATCAAATAAAATCGCCAATGATAAATGAGTAAAATAATAAGTGCAAAGACACCTAAAACGTTATTGAAAAGACCTTTGAATAGTGCCCAATTTAAAATACAATGACCCAACTTTTATATTTAACGCTATATCAAGAAGAAAGGTTATTAAAATGCAAAGGCCACGACAGTTCTGTCGTTAGGATTAGTTGACAATGTGATAGTGTAAAAACATCTTTTGTTTTCAAGAAAAAATTAAAATATGGAAATATTTATGACATAATATTAAAATATAATATGCAATGACAATATAAATCACAATCCTAAGGCAAGCTATAACATTGACTATAAAATTACTTTTAAAATAATTTTCCAGGTATAGGCTGATGTATGAATTTAGACCACTTATAAAGTGGAAATATTGAATAAGTCAATAAGTGAATAGTAAGCAATACTAACTACTTTCATCGTATATTTTAAGTGATTGATTCAATATTCGTTTTGTGTAGACCTAATTATAATTTATTTTTGTTTATTTTTCTTATTTGTATTGTGTTTATATTTGTAAATTTATATGTTTAAAACTTAGATTGTTGATTTATAGACATACTGACAAATCATCTGTTTGCAGCAGTATTTCTGTAAACGTAACAAACATATTGTGGTATTTAATAAATAAATTAGTTAATATTTTTAAAATGTATATTTGTCACAATACCCGAATATAGAGATTTCCAACTATATGAAAAAATAACTGATCAGAACAATGTTTAAAAACGTTCTCATGCAAATTGTGATTTTAACAAAATAAATATATTCAGATGCGTTGGTTCTAAAACCAAAGTAGCTAATAATATTTTAAACCGTAATTTTTTTCAAAACACACTTTAGTAGTAAGATATCAAGTTTAATGGCCAGAATCCAATTATAATGGAATAAATGTGAACAGGAAAGTGTTATTTATTTTCCGGTTGAAGAAGAGTTAAACTTCAGGCTCGGATTGTTCGAAACTTTTACAGCTGCCAATTTTCAATAATGGGAGTCGTTTCTTTGACGATAATAACAACGGATCACAAATAACTTTTGCCAAACAAGTAAGAACTGCTCATAAAAAATCCATTAGTGTATTTATTAAATAATTTTTAAGTCAACTTATAAATTTGTCAGAGCATAGATAAAATAAACATACACTGAGATTTTTACATATTTATTAATTTATGCTTTTCACGAGGAATATTGAGAAGGATTTACAAAGATCCTAAATCTTTTTAATGTTTCATGTTCGTCTATGAAGATCGCAGTGAATTATTAACAACTATAAATTTAAATATATTACGTTAATATTCAAGGGAGATTTTCTATTGAAAATGTTAGAAACACTGTGAGAAACTTTGAAACACACTCTGTATCATATAAATGCTTTCACACTTTTTTAATGCTTCGGTTTATAACTCGAATTGCTAGTTAAAGTTTATGAAACTGTTGGTAAGGTTAAAATAAAACAAAACGTCAAATTTAACAATTTTTAAAATAGTGTACATCATATTTTTTATCCTTTTGTTTACATTTGTTTAAGGTTACCATGAATCAAACAAATATTATTAACGTTGGCCTAAATGTAAACAATGTATGTACATCATCAGTAGATGTAAGAAACGATCTAAACAATTGAGCTTTCTCGTACTTAATTAACGCGTAAATAATTTCACTCTGGGGTCAAAATGACCCCAGGATAGTGGTTTACATCATCAGTAGATGTAAGAAACGATCTAAACAATTGAACTTTCTCGTACTTAATTAACGCGTAAATAATTTCACTCTGGGGTCAAAATGACCCCAGGATAGTGGTTAGGGGTTAAATAATAAATAACAACTTCTGCAAAAACCATCAATATTAAAAACTTTATTCTACGTAGGTCAAAAACTGCACTGTCACGTTTGCCGGTGTGGTGGCTAAGCAGCTAAGTCTTCGGACTGAGGAAGGCAAGTTCCAAGGTTCGAATCCCCACTGAGCCAACGGTCGGTACTTCACTCGTTGAATAAAATTCACACACATGCCTGCAGGCCCATGTGAACTGATGAGTTAGTTAAAAAAAATAACATCAATTTCTCATTGTAAGTATATTGTTACGTAGATGCTTTTTTTTAACGTTAGTGAGAATTTGAGCATAATGACAATAATATATATCTTATGTCTCCTAGAATTTTAACAATTCTTAAATATGACTCGAGAGTCTTAATTCTTATTTGTTAAATAAACGTAAACAGGACTGATATTATTTGCAATCTATTATTTATAAAAGCCAAATACCACTGACTCACTCACCCATCAGGAAATCTCAAAAACCACCTAGTAGATTTACAAAAAATGTTAAAGGAAGTTAGGTTTAGTATTAAAATGGCCCACTAGAAAATGATTTTTCGAAATTCCATTCCTAAGTGGTATAAACAGTCCCTCGAAATTTCCTTTTTTCCTTAAGAATAACATTGGGTTGATTTTTAGTAAATTAATAACAGCTGTTTTGTAAAGAAATAAACATGTTTATTTTGTATATTTCACATTACCCTTATTGATCTATTAAGAGTTTAACGAAACAAAAACGGAAACAAATTAAATAAACACGTTTGAAATAGGCTAGGTAGTATACAAAACTAAAAAATAGGTAGCAACGCATGTAGTAAGAGTGATACACTGTAAATAAATGTAATATTGTAATTTTACGTAATACAGACCATCTACTATTATTTTTAGTCAAAGTCACAAGCCGAGACCGAAGGCCGAGGTGTTTCGAGCACAGCGAGAGTCGGGGTTGGCACGCGAAGCATGCAGAGGTGTCCCCTAAAATTAGTTGCAAAACTCAATAAATCAAAAGGAGTGCTATACTTTCCACAAGTGTCTACAGTAAATAATATACGAGAAAACAAAACATGAGAAACCCCCAAACAATGCACTCCCAGCAATGAATTTGCCATCCAGTGATGATATTCAAGTGCACAACTCCAGGATGTTGACTTAAGCTGTTTATTTTACATCGAGACACGTTCCGGCACTCCGATGGGCTGACGGAACAACATTACACAGAGTAACTTTGGGCAGTATGAAGCTGTTAACTCTCGTTGAACGAGCGTACTAGAACGGAACGATAAACATACCTACCCTTATCTGGGTTAACCGTTTACGTTTAACTAAATTTATGGTACAAATGCCATATAATTCAAACAGGAAAATTCATAAAAAGTTGAAAATGTCCAGTTGAAAAATTTCCGTAACAGCTGATATTGAGCGTCAAAATAATATTTCAAATTAATTACAAGGGAGGGCCTTTGGAGGCCTAAGGAGAATCCAGAACATTTAGCGGAAAATAAATCAACTATGTTGGCAATCGTTCTCATAAATCATACAGTTTTATTTTGTAAGAAATGGTAACAATTTCCTAATCAAATTCTCAATGCTTTACCGACTCTCGCGACCTGACATGAGCGCCATACTTTGGCTTCTTTTAGATCTTAAATGTATAATGATAACTAGAACGTTATATTTAAATATACAATTATAATATTTAACAATCTGAGATCACAAAAGAGCCCATCCAATCAATCGAAACAATGCCCACTCTAACTACGTACAAATACATCTTCAGAGAAGAATTGATAACCAATAATTATGTGGAGGAAGTATTCGTTCTGAGAACCACTTGTGTTTGTGTAGTTATAGCAGTCACTTAGTTCTTTGTCTAATAATAAAGTGGTACTGACCCACCACCCATACACGTGCAGAGGTACTAACCCGGCCACCCACGTATACACGTGCAGTGGTTCTGACCCACTACACATACACGTGCAGAGGTACTAACCCGGCCACCCACGCATACAAGTGCAGTGGTTCTGACCCACCACCCATACACGTGCAGAGGTACTAACCCGGCCACCCACGTATACACGTGCAGTGGTACTGACCCACTACACATACACGTGCAGAGGTACTAACCCGGCCACCCACGCATACACGTGCAGTGGTTCTGACCCACTACCCATACACGTGCAGAGGTACTAACCCGGCCACCCACGCATACAAGTGCAGTGGTTCTGACCCACCACCCATACACGTGCAGAGGTATTAACCCAGCCACCCACGCATACACGTGCAGTGGTTCTGACCCACTACCCATACACGTGCAGAGGTACTAACCCGGCCACCCACGCATACACGTGCAGTGGTTCTGAACCACCACCCATACACGTACAGAGGTAATAACCCAGCCACCCACGTATACACGTGCAGTGGTTCTGACCCACCACCCATACACTTGCAGAGGTACTAACCCAGCCACCCACGCATACACGTGCAGTGGTTCTGACCCACCACCCATACGCTTGCAGAGATACTAACCCAGCCACCCACGTATACACGTGCAGTGGTTCTGACCCACCACCCATACACATGCAGAGGTACTAACCCAGCCATTAACGTATACACGTGCAGTGGTTCTGACCCACCACCCATACACATGCAGAGGTACTAACCCAAACATACACATATACACGTGCAGTGGTTCTGACCCATCCACCCATACACACGCAGTGGTTCTGACCCACCCACCCATACACACGCAGTGGTTCTGAACCACTCACCCATTCACGTGCAGAGGTACTAACCCATCCACCCACCCATACACGTGCACTGGTACTGTCCCACCCATCTATATACACGCAGTGGTTCTGACCCAAGCACCCACTCAGACTCGTGCAGTGGTACTAACCCACCCAACCTTATACGTGCAGAGGTACTAAACAAACCCCCCCCCCCGTCATACACGCGCAGTGGTTCTGACCCACCCACCCATACACGTACAGTGGTACTGACCCGCCCACCCTTATACGTGCAGAGGTACTAACCAACCCACCCGTCCGTACACGTGCAGTGGTTCTGACCAACCCACCCATACACGTGCAGTGGTACTAATCCAGCCATCCACGCATACACGTACAGTGATTCTGACCTACTCACCCATACATGTGCAGTGGTACTAACCCAGCCACCCACCCATATACGTGCAGTGAATCTGACCCACCCACCCATACACGTGCAGTGGTGATGATGCGCCCACCCATACACGTGCAGAGGTACTATCCCACCCACCCATACACGCGCAGTGTTTCTGACCCAAGCACCCACTCATACACGTGTAGTGGTTCTGACCCACTCACCCATACACGCGCAGTGGTTCTGACCCAACCACCCATACACGTGCAGTGGTACTGACCCACCCACCCTTATACGTGCAAAGGTACTAACTAACCCACCCACTTTTACACGTGCAGTGGTACTGACCCACCCACCCATACACGTGCACTGGTATATAAATAATGAAATTTTCAATATTTAAATAAATAGTATAAAACTAAAACTACAAACACAATAAATATTTGCCCAAAACATAACACTTCTATATTCTAGATTCTTATAAAATGTATGCTACTGAATTACTTATGGGTTGGTAAAATATATAAAACGCAAATTTAATCTTTTTGATTACTAAAGATATAAAATTTTTGAAACGATCTAATGAAAAGTATATATTAGCTCACAGACAGACATTTGTTCCGACTGGCAGACTGGGCTAATATTTTAAAGGATAAAACAAACTCAAGAACCACGATTCCTTCACAGTTTGTATCCTCTTGCTTGTTCCGTTTCCTAAGTTTCTTACTTTTCCTATAACATCTTTATTGCAAACTAAATATTGGTACAGCTATAAAAGTTTGAAAAGGCTCTCAAACTCCAATTCTGTAATAAAATGCAATCGCTATTTTCTTGAAATCAACTTCACTTAAAACAACAATTATTAGTATTATTTTATTAACTAGTAATATCTATATTATAATTATGTATTGTTAAATATTGATAGATAACTAAAAAACAATTGAAAGTGTTACATGCTACTAACCAAAACAGATATTTATTTTATTTTAGCAGATCGATATTTCTGATGTCAATG